>JAHMML010000045.1:504010-806195 GCA_020341155.1 Eciton burchellii | reverse complement strand
TCTCTCTCTCTCTCTCTCTCTCTCTCTCTCTCTCTCTCTCTCTCTCTCTCTGCTGCTGCTCGCGATGCGTTAGGGCGCGTCGTAACTTTTATTCGTTAAAAATCGCGATAAGCGCTCGATTGAATACGGAACTTATGGGACGCGCGCTGATTTATTCGCTTCTAACTTCGCTTTAATTTATCTTCTCCGCATCCGAGAAGGTCACGGACACGTCGATGGATCCGAAAACTCGAGGAAAGGTTCGAGAAGAGACGCAGAAAATATCGCGAATACAGGCGGGCATCCAGCATCGATAGTCTACACGCGTGCACGCGTAGACGCGGTACATGCCGATCGATCGAATCGCAGGTCTCGCAGCGCGCGGATTCAAATTGCACGGGGAAAAGCGATACACATCCCCAGCGGAATTTTTAGAATGCAACCGAATCGAGCGGTGTTCAGTTTGCCCAGGGTAGCCGTGCTGCACCCTGAGGAGCTCACCGGCCGCATCGGTTCGCGGATTAGGGGGACCGAGATTAAACGACGGGAGGAAAAAGGAAATACAGAGCGAGCGTGCGTTCTCCAAGCGCGCCGTGCGTCGCAACTGCCGCGAGACGGAGCGCGCAGGGGTGGTGCGCTACGTGCGATGCGCGACGCGACGCAACGCGACACGACGCGACGCGACGCGGCCAGCTCGGCCACGCAGTTCGTCGACGAGCGCGACGCCGTGTGTTCGTGACGTTCCTCGCTCCGTCTTTCGTCCGCCTATCTGTCTCTCTCTTTGCTCTTTGCTCTCTTTTCTCTCTCTCTCTCTCTCTCTCTCCCTCTCTCTCTCTCTCTCTCTCTCTCTCTCTTTCTTTCTCTCTCTCTCTCTCTCTCTGTACCGCTCCTCGCGTCCCCGTTGCGAGAGATCTCGGATCGCGATCCCGCGGGAAGCTGAAAGGACCGGAACAACCGACTCGGTCGCGATTCCTCCCCTCCGATGATTCCCTCTCTTCGCGATTTAGATCTCGCGTGGCAAGATTATTATCAACGCGGCATCGGCAAAGTGATCAGTCGCACGCTTCGCGCTTTTGTCTCCGCGGTCGATACTAGCCGACTCGCGGGGGTGTTGCGAGTTTGCTCGATCGACGAGCAATTTTTCACGTGATCCGCTACTATGTGCGACCCGAACGTTCGATAAAGATATCCGTGCCGACGGAATATCCTTCGGTGATTTTCTTCGTCGATGCCCTCCGGTGCAGGCACCGATTTTCCGGCGAGCCGAGCGAAATCGCGGCTCGTCCTCGCGATTCTTTACGCTCGCTCTCGGAAATAGGTCTATATTTAGAATTTCAAGTTCATCGACTTCGCGCGGATCTTGCACGAACGCATTATTGAGTGAGTAACGACCAGTTAAAACAAAAGAAGAAGATATTTTTTATTTACGCAGATATTGCATCGACTTTTAGTCATAATTCTGATCTCCTCTCCATCTTTTGAACGTTAATTCAATCCGATTTGCTCGTTGTTAATTTTCTTAAAAGTTCTCGAAAGACGAGTTAAACGAAAATTTTTCGCGTAATTTACTTGCAAATTCATGCATCAAGATGTATTCCGTACATACGCGTGATTGATGAATGTAACTTTAATCCACGCGTAAATGCTCAATTCCGATTTACGTTAGTAAAAATGACATTATCGCGCGACAAGACAGTTCTCCCGGATCGCGAACTTGGTACCGTGTCGTCCATCAAGTTCGATAGAGATTCTCTTCGCTCATCTCTCGAGTATACGTAATAATACTTGTCGTTATATGCATGAGTACTTATTACGAATAGACTTATATCATTATGCTATTCAAGGTCTCAAGATAATCAAGGTCTCGTTTGATCTTATTCCTTAAACAATCGGATCCAACTCGCTTAAAAGAGCTATAGTGTTTATATCAGACGTATCGATATCGAAAGGAATCAAGAGGAATTTTAGAATTGTGATTACACGAAGAGAAACCCTCAAGACATTTTATAAATTTGTCCCATAAGTAAAAGGCATCGTACGACGTTGAGGGGGAAACGCGATATAAAATAATCGCTTCACATTGAAATAAAGAAAAGATTTCGAAGCGTTAAGATTTGAGCAGGAAAAACGAAACCAGACTTGAAGAGACCTAAATCCGTTCGTATCGAGAGTCGGAGTGTCAAAGGAAATTCTTAAAACGGGATAAAAGTATTTTCAACACAAGTATAAAAGCCTTTCGTACAGCAGCTATCCACTTTATCGCGTGCAAAGAAAGCTAATGTCCTTTCGTGATGTTATAATTCTCCAACTTAAGTCTCCAACAAACGAGAATGATCCACGCGCTGAAATTCGTTTCCGTGCGAGCGAGAGAGAAAGCAGGCGCTGATGTGTCGGCGGCCGGAAATTTTCGCAACTTGGGAAAACTCGATATCGAATCGAGCTCGGGAATTGTATCCCCGCGACGTCGGGATTCAAAGTCTGGTATCCACGGGAACGAAATCGAAACGCGCGTAATTCGGAGATCATATTTCCGGAGCAGGTCCGTTCGAGGAGAGTGCAACTTGAATCGCGACACGTACAACTTTGATGAGCCAGGAAATGGAGACGGGACAAGCTCGTCTCCCAGCGGGGCGCCTTTTCCGCGGGGGAAAATTGCCGACGAATGATTTTACGCGATACGGGATTGACCGTTCTTCGCACGCGAAAACTTCATTCCCGCTCGCGCGCGTTGAAGAGGAAGATTTCTTCGATTCGTGTTAAGAACGCAAGCGTGTTTGGAATTTCGAAAGATCGTTCGTGGGCTTTTGATGCCGGATGAAGGCCTGTGTGATTATTTGAGGGAGCGTAATGCGATAGGAAAAGGCATCATTAACGCGGTGAAACATTTTCGCGTGTAATTGTAGCTTCTATGGCCGACGATCCGAGCGAGAAAGAAGCATCCAATACTGCATCGTGTTACGTTCCGTTACGTTACATTGTATTCCGAAATTTAGCTCGCTTCTTTTTTTTTTACACAAGGCGTGAATCGTGAAAAATTTGAGGAGAACGATCGTAGTGTCCCTTCTGAAAATATTTTCATTGGGAAATATACGTATGGATTTCGTTGCGCGAATAAAATGATATCACTCGAAACGACGAGATGTGTCGCGTCCGCCACGAGGCCATAAAATGTGAAATCTTTTTGCAGTCTGCCATGAGAATTATGTAAATTTTGCGCAATGCTCGCCTTTACGAGTTTCATATTCGTCTCGTGTATTCCCGCTATATTTTACGTTTAAGAGCTGAACCAGATTGTCTTCCGTTCGTTCGATCGTTCTTCTCAATTGAGAGGAATCGCCTTGGCAGCGTGTAATGATAATGCGAGCGGCATTGAAACTGCTTTCGCTGTTTGATCCTTCGCTCGCCATTGTAATCATCGACGTTGGAGAATACGTCTTTGAACGTATCACGATGCCGCAAAATTACAGTTGCTTTCCTCGGTTTCCACGTGCAGCGAACGAATCGTAAATTCTACGATCGACAGCCGAGTTGCACTCGAAAGACCAATGCCAGCTCTCCAGGCTGATCTAATTCACTTCACGTCGACGGCCAACACGTACAACGCTGCAAATCTAGGTGTATAATTTTACGCGTAAAATCGTGCGATCATTTTTCACGCACATGTGCGTTACTCTTTAATTTATAAAACCGTATTGGTGACAAAGCGTGTCAAATTAAACATTTAAACACGTAAGTTAATATATTTATACAAAGCGTGTAATTCTCACTTTCAGAAAGTCAAGTCACACGCGTAACTTTGTACGTTAGAAAGGCGCAATTATCCCACACTTGGATCCGCAATGTATCCTCACGCAGTGCGCATTCATACGAATGTCATGAAGGAGCTCCATTAAGCGCTCCCACTCGTGTTTTACTGATTTTCGTCGAATTTGCATCCCGCTGCAGCGGGTCTTGTGAAGCTAACAATTCTATATCGTATGAAACGTGCCTTACATCGGCCTTACATCGGCGATCCTAATGTAAGATACATGATTTCCCCGGCAAGAATATGAAATACGTTTTTGGCGTAGAGAAAGAGGTGTAGCTGCGCGCTTTACGGATTGAAAAAATACTCTCCTCTCCCTCCAATCGCACGCCAGACGAACATACAAAAGGGCGAAAAATCCGTAAACGCTAGAATTTGGAGAACGAAATTCCTCCTATACGAATCGCTCATTTTATATCCGATAACATTTCGTGAATAATACACGTAATCGCGCCCATAATACACGTTTCCCGAACATTTCCAATATTAATCCCGCTGTTGCACCGTTCAGAAACACGAAAATCGCAGCATCGCGAATCGCATCCGCATAATAATCGCGGGATCCGAGTTGAAGACCTGTTGAATTCATTCGATTCCATGACGAGCGTGCACCCGCGCACCTGTCGAAAATTTAAAAAGGAAAGAGAAGTGCGACTTTGTACAGTTTTCGCTAAGGAGGAACCAGAAAGGACCTTCAGATGGAATCTGTGGACAGAAATCAGCTCAGCGAAAGGCATTTCGTGTTATTCACCTTTGCTATTTCTCCCTCTTTCTCTCTCTCTCTCTCTCTCTCTCTCTCTCTCTCTCTCTCTCTCTCTCATTCGTCCTTTCTATTTTGCATTAATCTCTTTCACGAGACAGATTCCCGCCTTCGACCGCGTCAAAAGTTCGAGCGCTTGAAGCGTGTGAAGAGGTAAGCTCGAAGAACAGGGCAACGATTGAGGCCGAGTGTAACACCGTGTAATCCATAGACGCATCCAAACTCCCTCGGGAAAACCGACTTGGCCGACGTTTTCGCGAATTACGTCGAAATCTAATTTGCACGCCTCGCCGTCCGAGCTTTGCATGCCAAATTGGATAGCCGTCAACGCGCGCGTGCGTGCGCAGTCGCACACAACCGTGTCGTCTATGTCGCGAGATGCGGCCACGCGGTGAGACGCGCGTTCGCCCATTTCCATAAATTGATATGCACTTCTACTCGCGCGCGAGCAGCCCGTGCACGAGTTCTCGTGTGGAGCACCGCGTGAACTCGCTTAACCATTCTGCGAGGTGCGCGTAGTTGTGTACTCTGTGCCACTCGTGTCTGAAGGGAATACTCGGTCGCGTCTTAATAAATTTCTTCAGACGCGAGATAAAGTGAAACAGCCGCGTGCGCGCGCGCACTTGGCTTTATATTAATATTTCGCGTGAAAGGCATGCCACGTGTACGCGTTGAAATACGAAGCACGAAGCGCGCCTCGCGGATAAGCCACGTGTGTTCGGAATGATGCCATTGAAGAAAAATGTCTTCTTCTTCTTCTTCATCTTCTTCTAGGACCATGTCCTGTATTTTATGCAGTGTGTCCATTTTCCTATGATGTTGACGTTCAATTTTCGCACCAACATTTTGGCTATTCAGATGGTCGGGAGATGGTTTGGTTTTCAATTTTTTGTGATTTTTGCAAGCCGGTTATCATCCATCCTGTTTACATGGTCTCTCCATGCTTGTCTACTGATTCTGGCCCATCTTATGACATCTTGAATTTCGCGGATGTTGCGGATGTCTTCGTCATGAATTTCACTCTGCAGAGTGTTGCCAGTGATGTATCTTAAAGTCCTCAATCTTTATGAGAGTTTCTTCTTCATCTTCTTATAGGATTATGTATTTTATCCAATATGCCTGTTCCCCTGTGATGTTGACGTCCAATTTTCACACCAACGTTTTGGAGGCTATTCAGATGGTCGGGAGGCGTTTGGTTTTCAATTTTTTGTGATTTTTGCAAGCCAGTTATCATTCATCCTGTTTATATGATCTCTCCTGTTTATATGCTCGTCTACTGATTCTGACCCATCTTACGTCTTGAATTTCGCGGATGTTGCGGATGTCTTTGTTATGAATTGTACAATTTTTCCGCAAAGTATCATCAGTGATGCGGCAAGGAAGGTGCGTGAAAACCTTAAGGTTCTTATTTCCGTTGTTCCTAGTAAGCGTTTGGTGATGGTTATTTCCGCTCTTGTCTCAATGGCATAAATTATTACTGATCTCACACGAGTTTTATATATCCTTATCTTGCTCTTTAAACTCGAAACTATCAATGTAGCTTCGGGAGAAAAATACATATATTTTTTTTATCTTGAATACACGGCGTTCAAGTGGACTTATTTATCGTAGAAATTTGTTCGCGATTTTCAGAACGGAATAGTAACTTTGATGTAACTTCGTTCTTCGGCTTCTAAAATAGACCATTATCGCGCCTTATATTCCCACTTTACGAACGAGGACGGAATATTATCAGGTCACGGCGAAGGCGCGGCGTAAAGAGACGCCGAGATGTCTTTCTCTCTCCCGTCCCTCTTTACTGTCGGTCTTGACGATGAATCGTAATATCGAAGAGATTTCGACTTTCCGCCGAGATCGAACACGCTCCACGCGGCTCGTTTCTCATCTCGCGTCCTTTGCGGAGAGTCCATAAATCCGGAGCCCTCTCCTATCGATCCCGCGCGTCGGTGTCAGCTCAGCCTTTTTACCGAGAAAACCAGAAAGTTATGGATTATTTGAATATCGAGGAGAAGAAATGTCGACAGAAAGGGAGAGAGAGAGAGGGGGGGGAGTGGGGGAGGAAATAAGTGCTTGGACTATAAAGATCGGCTGATTGCGATCGAAATAACTGCGAGTTCGCCTTTGAGATGCGTCCCGACTATCCGCGTTGTCCCACTTTTCTCTCTGATCGCAATCGAGTGATAGGTGCTCTCCTCGAGCTATTTTGGAGTCAATATTTTCCGTCAGTATGCACAGATATGCCGTACACGTGAGATAAATACACGAGGGAGATGTTTCGAGTTATTCCCCAGAGAAGACGCGGCGCGAGTTTTACTCGGACGAGAGCTTAATTAGTTATCAGGCTTATGTGGATATTGAAGCTCCAAGTTCGGCCAACTTCCGGAACTCGCTGACCCGCTTGGCGGGGCAGTTTCGCTAGAGAGATATCGAGATTTTTCTTGTTTATGCTTTCCTTTTTCCTTTCCTCGCGTGGCTGGGAAAGTCCAGATTGCCCCGACGAGAGAATGCTCTATCGAGATAATATTTTCCCCCAGCTTCGGTGGTTCACCCCGATTCGTACGGTTATGCGCGTTATGTCGCATCATATGTTCAGGGATTGAACGCGTTATCGTCCTGAATCTTTAAAGCGCTACGTGTCGATCCATGTCAAGTGACTTATAAATGGGAAGCAACGTACTCCGCGCCGCTCAACGGCGGATTTATCGATAGGTGGTCGCTTAGAGCCCTCGATTCCCGGGATCGAGAAAGCTTCCGCAAAATTGCGCTATGAATTTACGGTTACTTATTCCGTAGATCGAGGAAGAAGGCGTCGTGACAATCGAGAAAATCGGGGAATTCATTGGCGATAAATCCTGATTCCAAAGAAGAGAAAAGCAAGAGATTCGCAATGATTTATTCCTTCTCAAATGACAGCGTGAATTGATGCAACAGCGGGATTTAATTTAACAGGCGAAAATATAAAGGGTCATTCGTGCAGGGATACAGGCGTAGCGCGAAGTATCGGCTTTTAAATAATTTTCCCGTTTCGGTTAACGGATTAATCGTATTACGTTAAATTGTACAGAATTGGATAGGATAGAACGCGTGGTGATGTTCATTTGCTTTGACCGAATATCGGCTTATCGCTGCTGCGTTATTCGCCAATTACTAATTACGAGTAATAAACTTTTAATTATAGACTCGAACATGCATATTATCGGCGATTTAAATAATCGACGACGAACGAGCGCGATCTGGCAGAGAATCGACGCGAAGCGATGTTCTCGCTGATGTTCTTTGCGCGAAATTTACGAACGAAGGACGGCTCTTTCCGACATCGATGTAGCACGCGGTCTCGAAATTGACTCGCGTTAGAAATTCGCAGGACACGGATACTATTTTAGAACGGCAAGAGGATGCAAGGGATGCAGTTTAGTTAACGTGACGTGACACCGTTTCTCTTTAAAGCCCGCTTCCGTGAGAGCGTGCGAGGGGGAAACAGGGAGACGGAAACGCGTCCGACAGGCGGACGCAACATCAGTTTTTGCGCGAACCGCGTAAATCGCGCAGAAGTGAATTAGAGAGAATCGGGCGCGCGCCGGTTTTGCCGGTCCATGCCACTGCGAGGATGCTGGCGTGCGTCTATCCGCCGGAAAACTTCGAGGCGAAAGCCGTGACGGTGAAGCTACATCATGGAAAATCGAAGAGAAAGCCCAGGCCTGTCGCGTCCGTGAAGGAAAAACCTCCTTCGGACACGGAATGCAGCGATCGAGGCGACCGAGCAGGCAACGAGGTAAGGTTCCGCTCGATGCGCCTCGAAACGCGCCAAAAGAGAAAGAGAGAGAAGAGAGAGAAGAAGGAAAAGGGAAGAGGGAGGTCACAAGCGTTAAATCGGATCAAGATGCAAGGAGAAAAAAACGTATATGGAAAATATGAATAAACTAATCGCGCATTTCGCTTTCCGCGCCGCGAGTCGAATCCTATTAATTTCGCGAATGGACGCGCGCTCGAGAAGAAAAAAAATTCTCTCTCTCTCTCTCTCTCTCTCTCTCTCTCTCTCTTTCTTACTTGGTAAATCCATCGCCACGTCGGGGCTGGCGAATAAACTGCCGATTACGTTACGGCTTCTTCCGCACTACCTGTTCCCAGAACTCTTGAAAATTAATTTTGCAGGGGGATTCTCCGCGGCGCGGATCATCCCTCGAGGATTATCCGCCCCTACAAGACTCCGTTTCTATGAGAAATTTCTTTTTCGTTTACGTGTTCCCTCGAGCATCCCTTTCGCAAGTTTTTCGATCCCTATTCACGCGCGGAAACGTATTCTTCGGTTGATTATCGTCCCGAGATTACATTTCTCCCTGCTAATGTATTTTTTTTTCTTTCTTCAAGAAGCTTAGATTGATCGGCGAGTGGATCGAGGAGTGTAATCTCTCGATTCTCTCCTGGCATATCTTTCATTGAAGATACTTTCCGAGATTGATAGCAAGAGATGGCATCATCCCCGAAGATTTTTGAGGCAATAAGAAGATAAACATGCTTCTGAGAATTATAACGTTCCATAAAATGTTGTTGTTCCATTTTAATCGCTTTTTTGTTTCTCACCCTTTATTACGTTTTTAATATCTAGCCGCCTTTGATTTTCACAACATTTCGATGTTTTAACAAGGAACACTCTCGAGAGAAAGAGAGAGTCGTGCGATTATCCGCTGCGCGTATGAAAGGCGATGTTCATTCAAAAAGATCGCGCTTGCTCGCGCGATGTTTGCGCGAAACGCGTAAACGCAAGCAGTATAATCCGAGAGAAGCGACTCGTTTTATGGGTCAGGGAAGCCGTAATGGGTAGCTTGGTAAGTCTCGCGTTTTGCCGCATGTGTCATAACGTTACGTGCCGGCATAATGAAATTGAATGGGATTGGCAACAAAGAGTCCTCATCGGTCGGTCGGTCGGTCGGTCGGTCGGTCGGTCGATCGGTCGGCGGGGACGACTTGTCTTTTCATCTCTCGCGCTGATCGCGACACGTCGGAAGATGCGCGTTTTCCTTTGCCTCTCCACCGTCGCGGCCTGTTGTCGCCATCGCAGCCAGCTCGAAACAATTAACTGTCACGCGAGAGAGCGCACGCGGAATGAAAAGGGGCAAAAGCTGGAACGGCCAGTCTCTCCCTCTCTTTTTCTCTCTCTCTCTCTCGCTCTTTGCTCTCGACAAAGCTGTCTTCGTAGCATCTTCCACGTTCGCGTTGTATTATATCCCGAATAACGCGATACTCTTTCGCGTCGTAAGTCGTTCGTCGTAAGTTCGCCTCGCGACAGGAACGCGCGCGCTCGAGAAGACGATTAGAGGAAGACGAAGATCAACAATACACGTCGCATGCAGAGTTATCGACGTATGAGCTCGCGTGCGCGCTCGAGTATAGCGAAATTACCGCGGAGTAACGGATTAATCGTGGAAAGGTTTATCTCGAGAAGCATGCGGGAACGGAAGCGCTCGCGATCCCGTACTCTTCTTACGATGCCGGATTTTATTCCCCGCGTCCCGTTGCACTCGCGTTGTTGCGGAAACGAAGTAGCGTTTTAATCTGATTTCCGAGTTGCGAGCCGGCGAATCCGTCGAAAGCAGGAGCGTCTTCATCCACGAAGAGAACGCAAACTCGTTACACGCGTTGCACGCCCCTCCGAATCGCGGGACGTAAAAAGACGGAATAAAGGACATCGAATGGCTAGTTGAATTCCCGCAAAGGCCTTTCCTCTGGATCATGATCTTTCTGGATCCCGGAAGCGGCGAATCAGAATTCTCTGCTGCTCAAAGGAATTTCGTTGCGGCGATGAAGTGAAGAAACTGAGGGAGGGCTTTTATCGCGCATGCGCGCGCGCTCGCTCATCGCCGTCTCCGTTGAGCGAGCATCACCGGCTTCATTGACGTACGAAGGTTGCGCAAAGTCCTTGTCGCGCGGTGGAATTCGAAGGGCCACGTGACCTTGGAATTCTACCTGGTAGCAGGTACCATCGGCGCAGCCGGCCGGTCCTCTTCCAGATGGCGGTACACGGAGAAGGAAACAAAAAGAGGCACGAACAAGCCGCGCGCGTTGTCGCTGGCGATCGGATCGCTTCAGCTTCTCTCCGCTTCAGCGGAGGACAGGGCGGAATCCGCGTCACTGTCACGCTACCTCGTTGCTATCACGTGCCGAGAGTCTCCGCGGAGACTGCGAACTTTGCTGCGCGCAGATGAATGCGAGATTGATCGCGAATAACGCGCGAGGCAGAACAGCTGTCCGCGATGATCGTGGAATAAAATTCCACGGAAAAGTGTAGCGAATCATAAACGATAAAGATAAGCTCTGCTATTTTCTGTGTTTGAAGATCTTTTAGATGGCCTCGTTGCGCTTTCCTCGTCGCGTCACGAGCTGCTTTCAGGATTCCTATGGAGGAGCACCCACAGCGGCGTTCAGCCGTGCAATAGGCACTGTGTAATCAATCGCGAATCCACGTTCCTCTTATCGCTCGTACCTGCTCGCGTGGTCCTCGTCGTCGTTGTTTGTTCGCCTTTCAATGCGCGCCATTCGTATCGCATTCGTATGCTTACGTGCATCTAATCATGTTGTTTCAGTTAGCAGTGGGCGGGGGTGGTGCTGTGCTGGTGCTCAGCGAGCTTGAAAGCATGGCGACCAGGCAACAGCGGGAAATCGTCCAGCAAAGGCGCCTCCTGGAGCAGAAAGAGGCCCGCTTAGCCGTGCTTCGAGGCGCACAGGTGCGGCCCGTTTTTCCCCCCGAAAGGAATCCCGCCGCGTTTTGAACTGCTCAGATCGCGAGTTGCTCAAATCGTTTCCTCGTTCGAAAAACCGACGGATGCGTTTCTATCTTTGCGAGATTACGCTTCGTTACGCGTATGGCTCTTGTTCTTCTGATTTGAGACAATATGTTCCCGAGAAAGCACGAATCTCCGGGAAAGCATTTTTGCGGAAACTTACGCCTGCGTCTTTGAGAAGCCGCGATCTCTACGGTTCAATTCCGTAATCGGCTAGAAAATCAAAGCACGGACAAAGTGCAAAGAGAACGGATTATCGAAACTTGAGAGTCAGATGCCTGTAAAATCCTTGAACTCGGTTCGTGCGGTTCGGTCGAATCGTGACAGGATAAATTATCGAGATGGAATAAGCTAAAATAAAATGGACAATAATATGATAATATGATACAAACTTAGAGAGAATTTACAAATGGTAGAAATAACTTTCTCTCATCTTACGCGGCATTTATCGTTATAGGCAATATCGAGTGTCCGATGCTCGCAATCACGTGCGCATAATTTATGCTTTCAGGAGCCAGCACAGCAAGACAGGCTCGCCAGATTGAGGCATAAACTGGATCAACAGCAGAGCAAGCTGAATCGATTGCGATTGCTCAGATCGCAGACGGATCAGTCGCGCGTTAACAATGCAACGTTGAGTAAGTTTGTCGACGTTTCTCTTATATCTTTGAGCTTCAAGGTCCGACACACATCAGGATAAGGAATAGGAATTCTAATTCATAAGGAATAGGATTCCGCTTATCTCTTTAAATCATAAAACCTCCCGCTTTAGAGATTTATGCAAGTTCGTGTTTCGATCGTGTTCTATTCTGTTCCATTTTTCGAATAGACGTAAAGGATTTTCAAACTTTCTCTCGACCGATATTATGTCCTGCGTGCGCGCGTGCATGCGCGTGTCATCGAAAAATCGATTTCGCTCGATACTTTTCAACGACAAATCCGCAAATATTCTATCAGCGTCAACGGAGTGGAAATTGCAAATTGCAAGAAGAAAGAACTGAGTTTTTGTTGTTGACTGGGAAGTAATTATCTTTCTTTTTTTTCTGTTCTTTTTTTGTTTTTTTTTTTTTTGTTTTTTTTATGTAAAATGTAAATTATTTTTTTGTAGACAGCGGTCAATTTCCTCTCTTTCTTTCCTCCGTTTTATCGCTGAAGAGAGATATTCGGGAGAAGGAATGCACCAGCGAAATCTTGCATTTGAATTTCAGTAACAATAATTAACGAATAAATTAACGAAATTCTCCTGGGATATGATTTTTGGGATGGAGATTTCTGGAAATCGCGTCATTTTTTATCCGCTACTTCTCGGATTTGAACGCGTCCTCCTAGCCTTCTTTGCAGGATAGATTGGGGGGGGGGGCGGGGCGGGGCGGGGGTGTCGATGTTGTCACGAGCGTCACGCTGCATTGCGATTCGATCCGCGAAAGCTACGCGTGGCTTGGCACGCGTGTATATACACACCTTGTTAATTGAGCATTGTTCGGATCGTTACGTCTATGCGGCGCAATGAAAAACGATAGCCGCGGCTCGCAACGCGACACGACAAGCCGCGGTAATAGCCTCGAGCGAAAGGGCGAAACGCTACGCGCGGCGGTTCGTTAGAGGAATTCTTTAACGAATCGACGCAGCGGCGCCGTTTCTCTACTTTGGCACGAATCCGCATGAAAAAGGTTATAATGATGCGGAATCCGCGCACGATCCGTTACGTTTGATAAACGAACGCAAGGAGACTCCGTTTGATAAACGAACGCAAGAAGACTCCGCGCGCTGTCAGAAGTATTATCCCGCGGGGGAAGTTGTTATATTTAAATATTCAGATCCCTCGGTACGAAATGGCAGTGACAACTTTTGCGCATGAAGCAGGGCGAGGATATCCTCCTATTTATAATGCAATATCGCCTTCCTATTCAATGGACAGATTTGTCAGATCTAGACCAAGAGAGAGAAATCGCACATCTGACGAAAAAATCGATATCTCCTGGGGGGAGAAAAAACCCAAGATTTTTCGCCTCTCACGGGGACGGAACAGAAATAATTTTTCGATTAAAGTTTGTAATTAACTGTTCGACCGACCGTTCGATTGGAACCGTGGAATGACTATTTCACGGAACGTGAAAGGCTCGAGGACGGCTTAAATCACAGTAGACGGAAATAAGAAACGATGACCCCGTCATTCGAGAAAGGTATCCCGTAGATAGGTCGGTTATCGCGTCGATCTATTTTCGGCGATATCTATCGCTTCTCATGGGTTCATCTCGTTCCGGTAAACGCGATAAGCGAGATTCATCTGTCTTCGCACGAACGGGAGAAGAGATTAATCTTCGCCGAGCGCGTCCGGGACCATGTACGTTCCCTGGATGCTTTGGACACGGACACGAAATCCAAATACAAACCGATGGAACGATCGCCATTCGCGCGTTGAGAATCGTCCTCGGAGAAAAATAAATCGGAAGGATCCGTTCTCGGATTCCATCTCGCATCCGATCGAATCGCGCGCGATCGCGTCCACTATTAAATCGTGAAACATGTCATGCATCTTTCCATTCGATTATGAAAAATCATTGCGAGTCCGTCATCGTTCTATTCCTCATCGAGGAGATCGATCCGTACAACGTCGGCAATACGAACGCTGATTGCTGCGGATTGAAAAATATAGGGGAAATGTAGGGAAATCGATGAGAAAAAATATAAATATATACGTAAGGGAGGATAGTTATTAATGCAATTATTAATGCAGGCATTAATGCAACAAACCGTTCAATCGCGGAAAGAGAAGCAGAAAATTACTTGAACGAAAGAAATCGCTCGCGGGCGCTTTCGCTTGAACAAATATCAATTTCATCGGGTCGCCGCGAACGGACATACATGTCGCGATCAATTATATTTATATATCTTATATATATATATACACATACATGTATGTATGCATATATATTATACAATAATAAGAATAGCGATCAAGATTTGGTCGAACGAATAATCCGTTGCGCCGATCGCACAGTCTGTCCGGATACGCGTTTCGTTGGTTCGAGCGGCGGTTTTTCCGGACAGACTGTGGAATTCCCTCATCGAAACAAGCGACGCTCCCTTTTACCGTGTACACGTGTACATGTGTAGGTTGCGCGATATTGGCCCTGACACGCACGTGGAGACCACACCCAGTGGAACGCATCACGCGTACGGCTCGTCATAATTTGTGCGTGACCGAGTCGCGGATGCGAGGAGAGAAGAGAGAATTTTAAGGTCGAGGATATCGAGGATCAAAGCATTCGATTCGAAGCATTCCGATTACAAATACAATCTGATGTAAGCGAGTCGAGATCGTGATATGAACATTGCTGCGACGCTGTCCTTTATGTTTCACCAAACGGATACGCGTGCGACGTTACGCGCGATGGAAAGAACTGTTAGCTGGTCGTATCCAATCATCTCGGATGGTGCTTTCCCTTCGCGGGAGCGAGAGGCAAGACTTTTCATATTGAATCGTGCACGCGTGGGACGCGTCTGACGTGAAGAAATTAAATATCATCGCTCTGTCGGAACGAAATTCCAAAGCGGCGACGGCGGCGACGACGTCGACGCTATTGCGATTGCGAATGTCACTCGCCGTGCATTTATCCACAGCGACGCATTGCGGCGACGTGGATACGTCTATTGTTTTAAACGCCACGCATCGCGTCGCGCTTTTATCCGACATGCACTCGCGCGTGCGAGGCGGGACGGCCGTTTGATTGCACGCGCGGGATGTCGATCGATGGAAAACGCGCGCAGTACAGATACCGCCGTTCCGGGAGGAAGGTCCGATACTTTGGCGGGCGATCGGCGTGCGGCGGAATACGTGAAAAAAGGGAAAAGAGAGCGAGATGGGGGGGGAGGGGGGGGGAGGATGATAGGATGAAAAAAATGCCGCAACCGCGAACGAGTCGTGAAACTGGAAAATGGATTTTCCGCAAATGGACCTTTCAAATTCGATGTTGCCGTTCAAGATGCAAATGCCCGAAGCGGTTAAGCGTTCGCTGTCGCTTCCTTTTATTCACCATAATCGTTTTATTATCGATCTCTCGATGTCTCCCTTTCCTCTTGCCATCGGTATTCATGTACTTTCCGGTATCTGGAGTTAGTATCCGTCACGCCTTTATGTAATGTTTTATGCACCGCAGGGACAAGTGATTTCACTCGGTTCTTTACGGAGTGTATCTTTTTTCTTCTTTCTTCTTTTTTCTTTTCCTTTTTCTTTTCCTTTTTTTTTTGTACGGTGATCATGTCACCGCGGAATGTAAGATCGAGAGCATCATCTTACAAATTTCATATCCGCGAAGCTGCGCTTATTCGGGCCGTAAGAAGAGACATTGGCCTATTTATACAGCAAATAAAATAGAAAACGAAGATGAAGCGCGCAATTTTTGTCTTCTTAATATATAACGAAACTTTTATGAGGATGAATGGAACGCGCAAAGTAATGTACGAAAGTGAAGATAATAAGGATAACGGCAAACGTGCGCAAAAAGAATACGACAGCTTCCAGTTGATCTTCCCCGACATTTTAAGCGCGTGCGCGCGCTTATCCGAAAATTACGGTACAGAGAAGTTTATTATTAAGATCAGAGTCATGAGAGTCATAAAGGACTTCGCGGGTATATAAAACAACAAGAAGGAGACAGCGCGTCAACACAGACGCATGAAGAGACTGAGGCTCGGAATTTCCGGAAAAGGAGGAAGTATCTTAGCGAATGAACGGCGATCGTGAAATTCCCTTTGAATGGACCGACGATAAAACTCGAGGAACGTCCCACCGAAAGAGTCGAGCGTTCCAGTTTTGTCTCTTCGACTTTTATACTTTGTCTCGCGCTTTCTATCCATCACGCGTTTATATACACGTATGTGTTGATGTATATACGTGTGTATATAGTTATGCATATTGCGGATGATGGTGCAAACGGGCAGGCAGACGAGCGGGTGGCATGCATAACGAGAGGCATCTGATTTCGTTGGCAAGATCGGCAACAATTGCCTTTCGTGCGAAAGCTCCATCGTATTTCCTCCGGACTCTCTCGTCTCCGTAAATACGCGCCGCAGCTACAGTGGCTCAATCATTTCCTCGTTATCGAGGAAAAAAAATTGGTTGGAATCATAAAATATACATTTTTTTCTTAGTTAATTAAACAATTTGTTTTGCCTCTGATTTAAAAAGAAATATATATATATATATATATATGAAGGAAGAAAGAGGTCGTTCGCGGGAATATTTGTGGTCATATTTTTTGCTTGTTCGTATTTTTTGTAAAAATATGACTCAAATATGCTCGGATATGTATATTCAATCTATATGTGATGTATATGCGATGAACAAAATAGTTTTTAAAATCCCGATTCTCCATGACGCTTCTTTCTATAGAAATATGAAAAATCGGTAATCAAATCTGATAATAAGATTAAGCTTAATCTATGGAACTTCTGGGGCACGTTCCGCGCATGAAAGTTACGTCAATTTAATGTCAATTTCGTCATTATTGATTAAGCGCTATTAAATTGTAGCGCTATGTCTTTTCGGATTTTATTCATAAACGGAAAGGTAGAGGGGCAATCAAACTAAAGTTAATCGTGGTTGGCTGGCTTTAACTAACTCTAAATTAAATTTTACTGATAGTGAGAGAGGCAGGAGGAAAAGGGAGAGAAAGTTAAAGGAATCGATCCTTGATTTTTTCATACAATTCTGCGAAATATTCGCGAGATTGTCATTTGCTCAATTCATTTTTCTTGCGTAATCGCGTCGCTTATGATCGAAATTGCGTTTTCTTTTTTAACATGATAAATTATATTATTTATCGAACAGAAAAATAAGAATAAGATAGAAAGAAAAGAAGGGTTTTTTTTATTAACGTTTTTATTCATGCGAATTCAATATTTTAAACGTTGAATCAATCGACAGACTTGTTGTCACATAGCTGTACTCACCGATCGATCTATGTCGCTTGTATAAAACTGCCGATTGGCACATGAATAGCTTAACAGATCGCACGTAATAAATATTAGAAAAAGAAAATCAAATTATTTCTCTCTCTCTCTCTCTCTCTCTCTCTCTCTCTCTCTCTCTCTCTCTCTCTCTCTCTCTCTCTCTCTCTCTCTCTCTGTCTCTCTCTCAATGCTCAAGAGCCTCCGAGTCTTCTTAAATTCACGGTTCGAAAATATTTGTTGCTTTTCTCATCATTTTTCTTGCGAGATTAGTAAAACGTAATCGAATTTCAGCTAAGTCTCCATCTTTCTTTCTCCTTATCTGTCTAATTTCAATGCGAGATTTTTTTCTAAGATTTTCGGAATCGGAAAATTTCGATTGCTCACTTAAATTTTTATGGGGCGATTAATAGGAATACCTTTTCGGCAAAAGAGATTCATGCCACATTTCGAAGAAAATAATATGAAAAAAAAAATGGAAAAATCTGTTTCATTTATTTATTATAAGATAAATCTTTTTTTCTTTATATTTGAAAATTTTGAGAAAAGCTTTAGTGATTCTTTGAAATTGAATGCAGAGCACATCCATTAATAAGATCGAACGTTGCATACAAAGTAAAATCGCGTTGACAATTTTGATGACGGATTTGCGCGCTCAAGATCGCCAAAAAGTAACAGACATCATAAAAAATACCGCTTCTGATAGATAACGAGGGAGAAGGCGGGCGAAGAAAGGAAGAGAGGGAGAGGGACGATCAGATACCAATTCAGAATTCGATAATGAAATTCCAGGTCAGAGCAGATTGCTCTGTACGGACCAATACGAGAGATTATGGAGCTCGTAGCAATACATGGTCGATTTAGTGGTCCATCGCGCACGTATAATAACTTTCTGATCTGATATCAAGTATCGTATTGTGCCGGTGTAGGACGCTTAAGATGAGATATGCCACGGATGGATGGTATCCACGAAAGTGTATCGCTCTCGGCAATGTCGCCCAGTGATGATTAATGCGCCCGTTAATAGGACGTACTATCTCTGCGCGCGTGTTTTCGTAGGATTATCGATGCATAGAGCGTACATCCCGCGGGAGCCTCAATTTATTACGCAGACTGTCAGAAATCGCGTAAAAGGGTGTCTTGCTTATCCTTGCCTGCCAATATTCGATGTTTCTCATCTGCAAGAATCTTACAGCAACGTTATTTCATTTTTATTAACGGATCATCATTAATATTTGTATCAATGCTTAATTTTAAAGCATTCTAAGAATTGCGTTTGCATATCTGGACTAGAATAAATAAAATATGTGAGAAAAGAAAAAAGATTCAGGGATATCTGATGATGCATCGAAATATATCAAACTGTCGGAAGAGCTAAGAGTTTTTTTAAGTTTGAAATTGTTAAAAATTTATTCATTTCACATTCAGACCACAAGAAGAAACAGATTTAAGAATTCGGATGTAACATGTCGTCCAAGCCATTTTATCTGTATAAAGAGATAATGAAAGATGATAAGAATAAATATTCTTTATCGCACTTCGATTTAAGCGCAAAATGTGAATCTCCTGTTCTTGTTATTACTTCTTGTTATTATTCTTATTGCTTTATTATGGACTGTTTTCTCTATTCTCAGTACTCTTATCGTTTATTCTTATTGTGCTTTCGTTATTCGCAGCCTCCGATCTAGATTGTATTAGAGCCCTTTTCAATGAGAAAGAGAAGGAGCTCTCCTTGGCTGTGGCGAAAGTCGAAGAGCTAACGCGGCAGCTGGAAGAACTTCGAGGTCGTCAGAATAACCCCATCGGTTCGGGGACCGTGGGCAGCATCGGAGGTGGTCTCACGGGTACCAGCAGCAATGGACATTTGGTCACTCCGGCTAGCGCTGAGCTGGAAAAGCTCAGGAGGGAGCTTATGGTAAGCTTGCGCCATCGATTATCGTTCCAAAGAAGCCGACCCCGTTCTTCGAACACTCACACAAGCGCAGTATTATCCTATTTGTTCCATTTTCAACTACGGACGTTAATTAACAGTGGATATACATCGATTATAATATGTTCTATCAGGATGTTCTATCGCGAGAGGGAAGGAAAAATTATCATTGTATGGAAGCTAATTTTATTTACCATAATCTTATTCTAAATTTTTATTATATACTCTGTCGTGCGCGGGATTTGGGGAAAAATATTGCAGCAGCGATTTTTGCTCCGCTTACTCTTCTTTGCGTGTATTTGTATACGTTACGTTTCCTGAGAATCTTTCTTATGTGAACTGTTGTTATTGTTATTACTTTTATATATATATATATATATATGTGTAGGATATTTCTATCCTGATGGAATTGTTAAGTATGATGGGTTTTCGACGCCACGGATTGATAGAACAATAAGTAAAGAAACTCTTTATTCTTCTTCGCAAAGATATAACATCTCTCGATAGGCTAGCTTCACAGGCTTCGCCGTTCATAACTCTACAATTACTCAATTACTGTTTGTCACATACTGTGTCACTCTGTCCCGTCTTTGCTGCCCTCGTTCTTAATATACCCAAAAATGGCGCTACATTTCAGAATTGTCGGCTAGTCGGCTATCATCTGCATGAATCACGTCGTCCCGCGAACTTCCGGGCGTCAACAGTTTTTCCCGCGGTTGTCTTTGTCTGAATGCAAACACACGCACATGCGCGTCGGCTTCTTTGATTATAAGCCTTTGATATATGCCGCCATCGATAATCCCCTTCTTCTATATTACATATATATATATATACATGAATCTGGGGATAAAAATTTTATTTTACCATGTATCTGCAGTACCGCAATAAGATGAACGAGCAACAGAACCAGATGGTATCCCAACAACGACAGGCCCTGGCTCAACGGCAAGCTGAGATGGCATCGATAGACGCGCGGATAGCTCAGTTGCAGAGTCGTCTTCAACGTAAAAGAGCATTAAATCAACGACTAACACATCAACTAAGTTCTGGCGGTAATAGTAGTGGTGGTAGCAACGGCGGTAATAATGGCGGTAATGGAACTGGTGGACGTTGCGTCGTCGGCAGTACCAACAATCCTGGATTTTCGGATACAAAACTCGATAATTTTGGCAAGGACATCGTCGGCGGCAAATTGCGTCCGGCCGGCAATATCGCCGCGATCGAACCGTATTCGCACATACCGAACGATAATGATTTCAATCTGAACAAAAACGATCCCAAGTATCAGACACTGCCATACAACACCAAGTTCACAGTGAACTTCAAGGCCATAGAGGACGATGTGAACAAAAACAAGATACAACACTCGGCGAGCGCGTGCCAGTTGGGACAGCGGCCGGCCGCCTTTCAGCAATACGGACACCAAATCGTTCATAGCCAGTCGCAGTCGCATATTCAGAGTAAGTATTCCGACTCATATTTGACACGAACTATTTCATAATCAATTCATCAAGAATTATAACGTAATCAATATTATGTTATAATTCTTTGACCAATTTAGAATTTATTTCTCTATAAATATTGGCATTTTGATATTGAATTTTGAGTAATTGAATAATTAAATTCCTCTATTTTCTAGATATATTCAAGATATATTCATAATATTTCTAATAAGTACAATACGCTACAGTATTCGTGTATTTGCATTTGTGAATTGATTTGCGAATTTGTTAAAAATAAAAAAAGCACAATCAATTTTTTTAATATAATAACAGCTTGCATAAAGATCAATCTATCGCCAATCTACATAAAGAATTTTTGTTTATACGCATATACAAAATGACTTCATATATTGATTATATTGTATTAGTAGTTTAATATGTGAACTAATATATATGGAAAATAATACCAAAAAAGAATTATTTTCCAAATTATTTTTTAAATAAAAAAAGATTAAAGAAAGGAGAGAAGAAGTTACTTAAGAGATATATTAAAAAATCTTGTCAATATTATAAATGTAAAATAATTATTTCATCGATGTGAACGTAATTTCACATGAATATAATGATTCTTTGAAATATTTAGGTCAATCGCAGTTATTAGTAAACAATCAACAGCAGCAGCATAATCAAAATCTCGGAAATCAACCCGGACCAACGAGTTGCAACTACAACAATAACAACAATAATAATAGTAATAATCTCATCGGTAGCAGTACGGCACATAGCTTCAGTTCGGACAACCTGTCGCAGGGTCTCCGTCTTCATTCGAGTCATCAACAACAGCAGCAACAGTCACAAACACAGCAACAGCAACAACATCAGAATGGTACTACTCAACAAAAGCAGAATAACATAAATGTTGCTGCGTCGACACCGAATCTCGTCGGGATCACTGTTCCGTCGGTTACACAAACCACGCAGAACCATCGAAGTTTACAAACTGGCCATCAGAAACCAGTGTCAAGCGTGGCACCGAGTTTCTCAGTTAAATCGCAAATTTACCAGACCTCGTCAACCAAGATACATCCAGTCATGCCGCAAACATTGAGCCTACTGGGTCGCGGGCACAACAATGCCACGGCACAGAATTACATCGGCAACAGTCAGCAGCAACAGGCGGTCACACAGCTGGTCCAACAGTGTAATACCGGAAACCAAGAAACCGTGTCGGGTTATCGACATGGCTATTCAAACATCCAACAGCAGCAGCAGCAGCAACAGCAACAACAGCAACAACAACAATATCCTTCAAGTCAGACAACGAATGTTCATACTTCCACGCCAGCAAGTATTTATCAAATCCAAAATCCGTCGAATCTCGTAACCAATCTTCATGGTACTGGCAATGCCACGACAACTTTCGGTAATTCTGTCCAGAAATACAATCAATCGCAGGTGCCGGCTGCCAGTGATCTTATACAAGATCAGAATTTGAACAGTCAAAAAATTAAGTTCGAGTCTTTGGGCAAGAATCAAGAGAAATTCGAACACGTTTTATTGCCTGGTAATAAACATGAACAGCAACAACAACAACAACAACAACAGACTAGATACGATCAGAATCTCACGGGCAAGTACGAATCCCAGCAACAGACTGGCAAACACGATTCAATCAGCAATCAGACGAAAATACAGCACGAACAGCATTTGCATAAATACGAGCACGGTTGCCAAAATTCGCAACAATATAGTAAACATGAACAATCGCAACAGCAACAGCACGAAGGAAGATCGTCGAACAAATATGATCACAATTCGACGCAATTCAAGCACGATTCTTCGAATACCGGGCAATACAAGGCTGAGTATAAATCGGAATCGAATAAGTATGAAAGCGGTCAAAATAAATTTGAAGTGTCGACCAAGTATGAACAAAACTCCACGGTAAAACACGGAGTTGATCATGTAGCCGTTAAATTTGAGATTCCCGTGAAGGAAAGGACATTTGAATTCGATGGAAGATCAGCGATGAAGAGCAGCGATGGCGACAAAAAAAATTTCAATGAATCGCGGATAGAGGATAAAACGAAACCAGCACTGCCTCCGAAACCGAGCAAACCGAATCCGCCACCGAGATTGACTCATCATGAGAAAATCGATACAATATTATCCGAAGGGATTAATGATGTCAAAATGACCAACGTGAATCTGAACACAAGGTTCGTATGTGCGTAATATTAAAAGTTTGTGATCGATTCATTCATCTTGATTTGTTCAATTTGATTCATTCATCATTCATTCAATTTGATTTGTTAAGAATTAATAAGTATCAAACATAATAGATTTTAAATATTATTAATTTACACACACACACACACATACATACACATCTTATTTTATGAGAATATTGATGTAAATATATAATATACATATTGTTCTTATGAATCATTGATTATATTAGAATAGCGATTTTTCTAGATATTTTTACGAAAAAAAATTTTTGAATGCAGACATTAAATAATGAGACATCGCAAAAAGTTGTGTTATTAAAAAGAAAGTTATACATAATTTGCATAATTTCAATCCAGATAAGATAAATTACTTGTTATCATTTCATTCGTAGAATTAAAAAAAGTATCAAATTTTTTATTATTTAAGTTTAATATTATAGCTTAGATTTATAACAAACTCTTAAATATACTAGTTAAATATACTATGGTTTTTAATACCGTCTTTTCGCGCTTCTCGTCGCGATACAGGTCATTGAGGAATTTATCATGTGATTCGCGCGGACTTGTATTGCGGAATGACAAAACGATTACCAGGTTAATTATAAATGTTAATTAGTACGTGATCGATTTGGCCAGTGAATCGAAGCCTGTCTCGAATAATAGACACCGAAATAGAACCGCGGCTCGACATGCGAGCCGCGGAGACGACATGAACTCGCACACTCTTTAGTATTCGCGAGTTTGCCAATCTGTACGCAGCAGTTGTACACAATTTCGTTCGTCAGTCGACGACTTTCCTCCACATCTTTAGAAACATTAGTAACGCTTATCCGTTAGATGATTGATAGGCATATTGATCATCCAATAAAAAAGAAATTACGAGTTCTTTCTCACAATATAATTTCCTCATATAGTTTCTTTTATTTTTTTGATTTTATTTTCTTTGGCACTTGTATACGCAACCAATCGATCTAATACAATCGTTTCGACTATATACATTCTTCAATAGGATTTGGGCATTGCGAGTTATATTCGACTTTCTTTTCGTGGATAGAGAATCGTAAGTTTGCGGGAACTGTATTTCTCGACAATCACATATTTAATTTAATTTTCGCTTCTTCAAATTTTTTTCTTTTTTAATTGTATAGATTAATTCATTAATTCAAATTCAATTAATTCAAATCCCATTATAATTATATCAATTCGCAGGTCAGATAAAGACGAAGATATACCGCCAATTCCTACATCAGAACCGCCTGAATCACCTACAGAGACGCAGTTAACCAATCATCAGATCATCAAAGCCCGACCGCTGACCCTGAAGAAAGTACCAATATCGGAGCAGCCGAAGCTGAGGTACGCTAAGTCCAATGTTCACGTGTCAATAAACCGACGGATTGAGATGCCCCCAGCCTTCCTGTTTCCGGAGACGGAAATTCCGGCGGATCTTATGCAAACTGAACAACAGCAACAGCAACAACAACATCAACAGCATATTATCGATACTATAGACAATTGCAAGAACGCTATTATTGGCGAGAATCTCGGCGACGGTCTCCAGGAGAGATTGGAGGAGACCGACATCATTGATGCTCTCAATGTGATCAACATCGAGGACAAATCAGCAAAGATGAAAAGCGATTCGGAGGTGACCAGCGGTATTAGCGGTGAAATGGATATCGATGGAGGCAAGATATCGGAAGTGATGAGGAGAAAGAAGGGCAATCTCAAATCGTCGAGTACCAGTGTCAGTGGTAAAGTGAATCTGTCTAGACGGGTATCGTTCGATCCGTTGGCGCTGCTACTCGATGCTAGTCTCGAGGGCGAGCTTGAGCTCGTAAAAAAGACTGCAAAAGAAGTTGCCAATCCGAGTTCTGCCAACGATGAAGGCATTACTGCTTTGCACAACGCTATATGTGCCGGTCATCTCGAGATCGTCAAATTCCTCGTGGAGTTCGGTTGCGATGTTAACGCCCAGGACAGCGATGGATGGTAAAATCAAAACTATCTATCATCTATCTATCTATTTATCTATCTATCAGTAGTCTTCAGTTGCATGAAGAAAATCTAGATGATATGAGATTACATAGAATATATTTCTTTTTTAATTTCACGTAGACTTTTTATTTGTAGAGAAATTCTATTATTGGGTTTAAGAAACAAACAAATAGATATTACTATATCACTATATAATTCTACATTATATCTCAATACAATTATCTACAATTATCTTGTATTTTGAAAACATATAAAAATTGGTTTTGTTTTCTTTAGTTTTTTCGTCACAAATGATGATTGTAGCGATTGCCCACAGAATTATCCTTATATAAAACTCTTTGTTTAAAGTGAATTATTCAATAACATTCAACTTGAGCAATTGTCATTTATTTATTACCGAAATTATGAAAATAATATTGAAGCGAGATATTATAGAGAGATGATAAATTACATAATGTAATAAAAGAAACTTGGCACAAATTCTATCTTCTTTATGATGCATACTCGTGGCTCACATTTCATTACAGCATTAATATAATGATAGTCAAAACAAAAGCATTAAATAAATGACAATCGAAAAGCTTGTATATAAACTTATAAATAATTAGTATCTTCTTTTAGGACACCGTTACATTGCGCTGCGAGTTGCAATAATCTATCCATGGTAAGATTCTTGGTGGAACATGGTGCTTGCATCTTCGCGACTACTCTGTCGGATCATGAGACCGCTGCAGAGAAATGCGAAGAGGACGAGGAGGGATTTGATGGATGTTCGGAGTATTTGTATAGTCAGTATTATCGCCAATTACGAAATCGAAGATATAATGAAATAATGAATATATTTATGATAGCAATTTTTTTCTCCGATACAGGTGTTCAAGAAAAATTGGGAATTATGAACAACGGTCAAGTTTATGCGGTTTTCGATTATGAAGCTCAGCATGCGGATGAACTCTCGTTAAAAAATGGGGATTCCGTGGTCGTACTTCGGAAAGGCGACGATAACGAACGAGAATGGTGGTGGAGTAAACTCGGACCTAAGGAAGGCTATATACCTCGAAATCTATTGGGGGTAAGTGCAATCAAACAAAATCAATTTCGCAGAATATTCTGCAAATATATATTTATTTATAAATATATAAAAAATTATATACATAAAATATATACAAATTATAAATTTGTAAATACACATAATTTATGTGTATTTACATTATATAATATATATTTACAGATTATAAATATATATGTTTTAGTTATATCCCAGAGTGCAGCCAGTGAAAACGATTGAATAAGGAATTTTTCGTGCTCGAAGGATATCTGACGATTACTACAGTATTTGATTTGCAGCTTTATCTCGTTAATTATTATTATACGGCACACATAGATACATCATAATAGCGTTATTTAATAGTATCTTTCATTGCTATCCGAGCGAATATGGATATTGTGAAACGGTAGTTTATCTGTTTCTAATTCTTTTTCTTTCGATTATAATGTGTAATTCTGTTTATAATTCTTCAAAGGAATATTATCGCCTAGACTTTTGATTTGACAAAAAAATCACAATTTATTATGATCTGCGAATCTAACGATTCTTGATAACGCATAGAATATTTAATGCACGTTTTAATAATATGTAATGCGCAATTTACGAGCAACGCTTATCCGTTTTTGTCGCATTCATCACGATTCATGCTTGCACGCATTAATTTTCTAAAATTTAATGAAGAATAGCAATACATTTTGTGTATTCTTTATGCACTCATAAGCTATTTTTTATAGCAATATATATTTAACTTGCATTATTCGGACATTGATTGCGATTTTATTGTTTCGAAAAAATTTTATCTTTTTATTATACAAACTGACCCATAAATTGATAAAAATGCATGCATGATGTCAATATTCTATGAAATTTGGAGTCGATTTTTGCTAACCGTTTGCCAAATGTTAACAGTTTTTGAAATATCGACTATTAAAAAATGGAAGATTCTCTATTCTTCATTTAATAGAGCTTTAAAAATATAGATAATGGGCGCATATCATTCGCCGTTTTTTAAGAAAACATTTTATTTTCGTACTCTCTCTTATACACAATGTTAATTTAAGAATTAGTTCTTAAGCTATTAATTGTTGAAATTTGATCACTGTAAATAAATTGTAAGAAAGTAATGATTATATCCTATGCGATATCTTCATTGAAAAGGGATTGACTCGAAATTTCACGGGCGTCGTATGTCTATTTTTTATCAATTCTGGATCATCCTATAGTTCATGCGAATATAACTTACGAATTTTATCACTTTTAATTTGCTTCATCTAAATATTCAAGTTTAGATGAAGTCAGATTATACATTGTTATTTTGTTGGCTCGAGAATGTTGTGATCCTTCGAGTCTTAGTCGCTAATTTCTCGATGCCGTTTCTATGACGCGTAACGTAATCTTGCCAATACGCACGATGAACGATACGAGATAGATCTTTAAACAATGATGTGCAATTATTAGGAAGGAGTTAAAGTAAAATACTAAAGATAATCGATGATACGTATATATATCTACACCGAATCGTATTGCTGATACGATAACCTGAAACGTCGTGTAGCATTTAGAAATGAGCATGTACAACATAATGATCGTTTCTCAAACGTGAATATAGCCCTATTAGAAATTTTCTAAGCATCACTGTTGTCGTGCTTTTATAATAGATCTGTACAGCTGTGTAATGTACGCGCGAGTCGCTTAGAAAACTTCTGACCATTCGTTATGCGAAAATATGTGCCTTTCAGAAAAGTAATAATGGATATATTAAATAAGAAAAAACACGATATATTATATGACAAATAAATTGTTTTTAATAAAAAAATAATACCATTAGCGTTAATCAATCCCCTTTCAGGAGAATTATAATCAATGTATTATAATTATAGTATATAAATATATTCGAGGGAATTATAGTGTTGATTACACTCTATGTAAAAAAATAGTGTCATGATGTACAAAAATATCATTCGACAATATGGTTTAGAAGATCTTAAATATATCAAATTTTAGATAGAAAGATATACAACAATAATGTTGCAATAATTACATAGCGGAAATCATGCCTTTGGATCTATATACGTTAAATTGTATGTCATGTTTTAGTAAAAACGTTCTAAATATGTGTAAAAAAAGTTAATTTAAAGTAATTTTAAAACCGTCAAAAACCGATACAAATACAGTTCCGTTAAACATTTTTATGCAAGTCAGACAAAATGTACCTCGGAATAAACCAACAAATTACGTTAATATATTTACATGAACAAGTATAACAATCAAAAAAGCTATCCTTGAATGGAAAATTCGATTCCTCAAATTTTTGTCATTTTCATATTAAGCATTATTAAGTAATATATTTAGCTATTTAGAATTCCTTATAATTACAATTATAAGGAATTAATAAATATAATGTAGAAGGCTTAATATAATCTCTGCATAATTTTGGAATTGTCACTTATTAATAAATTAAAGAAGGTCTTCCATTCAAGTTTATACAAAGTCAAATTATCTTATACAATTTAAAACAAAGAAAAAAATGCATTAAAATATTCTGTAATTTATAGCTAATAATAATTGGCGAATGATACATACTAATTAGATACGTATCGTCCGCATGTCTATGCGTATGCTATATTCATTAAATGGATAAATATAAAACATGTATATGTTTGCGTCAATATATATATACAGAATAATTTAAAATACTTAATATTATAAAAAAAAACGAAAAAAATTCTCCCACTTTTCATATTTAAAATAATGCATTTACGATCTTCTCACGGGTTAATTTCATCTTATAAATTACTCTATATATAAATATATCAATGTTAGTTAATTTATTAGCTAACTTGCTCTTGTAAAATTATCATGTATTCATCTTGCAAAGAAAAGACTTAATTATCGCATCCTTTTGCTTCTTTCGCCAATTGCAGACAAATTTGAAAATCCTTGCATTCCTCAACTATAGTTTCAAGACTGAAAATAAGTAAATATGTTCATTGAGCAAAGTTTATCGACTCTCGATGATGTTGCGACGCTTGATTGTTGTAGATTATCGAGCGAAATATACATCATTGTCGCGTCGGATTGTATGGATTGACACTCGACTTTCATATTTACTAATTCATTAGGTAATATATATTTCATTATGTAACTATATTCATTTAATAATTTTATTAAATTTAATTTTAAATAAAATAAATAAAATATATATTTTTATTAATAAATAAAATTGAAACTCAAAAAAATGCATTGTATATGTATTGTATATGTTATACTACATAAGTTACATATATACATTACATATCTATATGAAAATATTTATAGAAATCTTCTATAAATAATAATCTTTTTAAAATTAATAATCTTTACAATAATTAAATTCCACAGAGAAATAGAGTTAAAGAAAACAGAAATAGACTTCATAGAAAATGGAAAAAATCGAAAAAATTTTATTTTACATACCTTTTAATGTAAATATCTAGAATGGATATCTCGAAATTTCCTCTTTTTAAAGCTTCAACACAAAATTTCGACAAAGCCTTATAACATTTACGTGTAATATTATAAGGACCTTGGTTTTTCCATTGTGGTAAATCTCTTGTGACTCTCCATGCTTTCAATACATATCGCATCAACAAAGTCCAATGCTGAGATTCTAGCAATATTGTTCCATGACTGATCAGAATATTCTGAAAAAATAAATTATTATCTATTAGCATAATTTATTATAATTTTATAATCAATATTTATATTAAATATTATCATTAATTACTTGATACAATAAGTTGTTAAATTATTATTATCTTTTGACAAACAAACACTGATCTTAAAAAATAACTTAATAAGCATTGTGCAATGAATTAGCCATAATAATTGGAAAAGAGAAATATTTCTATAAATAACAAAATAATATAATATTTAATGAAAGATCGTAATGAACAAACCTGAAATGCATCCAGATGTACATAAATATGACTATATGTAGAATCATCATTGGTATCTGGAGATAACATGAGGACAGCATAAATATTCTGGCTTAGAGTTTCTAATTTCTCTATTGATGATTGGATATCTACGATTGGAATTTTTCTTAAAATGGCACTACGAAGTTTCCCATCCTCGCACAGCTCACCATTCTCCTGTGCGTATATCAAATCCATGATTAGTTGCACGAGTTGCTCATGCGTAAGGTTTTTTAAACCATTTATTAAATAATCATTATATTGCTCTCTTGTGTGCACTGCATCTAATGATGTTCTCTTAGCTTTCAGTGTAGTAAATACAGATCGACGAGAATCATTAAGAGAAAGTCTCTTTCGGGCTCTTTCCTTCGATGCTATTATTCCTATATCTGATGTTGATGTACTTTTAATTGGACTGTAATCTCTGGAACTCAAACTAATCATAAAAAAATCAATGATAATCAATATTAGATTTAAACAAAAATGTTTAACTTTTTTACAAATATTTATATGATTTAGTACAATTGACAAAACTTACTTCAGTAAGCTATGCTCATGCTCATGCTTATGTTTATCTTGATCCGGGGACCATACTATAGGCCTACGCGGACCTCTGTTTTGAATAACAAGTTCATCAGGACTCTGAGGTGAGCTCCAATCTTCGGGAAGTCTATTTCGTGAATTCTCCATCATTCTCTCATCGCTAAGATGAGATGCTGAAAAACATTTGAAGCGTTGCCAAATTGATTTCCAATATATATAAAATAGCTTATATGCATATCTGAGTTTCTATTAAATATAGGAAATAAAAAATATATATAAATAATATTTTCTATTTCTTTCAGTAAACATTAAATGAAATAACAAGATATATGTCATGACGGGTAACAGACGACTATATTGCGCAGTTTACCGAATTTCAATTTTGAAATTAACATTGAGAATGTTTTCGTATTGCATAGCGCATTGCATGCGCATTGCATGCGTATTGCATGCAATAATCCATAATTCACATGAAAAATATAGGTGTAATAGTAATCATGTAATAAAAAATGACGACAGAATAACGTTTGAAATGTTACAATGTACCTGGCATCAAATTGGCGGGATGTGATGACAAAGATAACCCTAAACTCGAGCGATTTGAACGCGGAGGACCTAGCACTTCTCGAAGAGTTACGGTGTCAGTATTCATTGCGATCGCACGATAATATTCTTAGACGATGTTCCAATATTATTTGAACAGAAATCGTGAAAAGTCTCACTCACAAAGGTCGCAGAAACATACACCAAACATGCCTCTCTCATGATACTGTTACGTTTGTACAGATCAATTATACAGATCGAGTCTTTTACGCATGCGCAATATCGCTACAACGATTTCAGAAGAAGATGAAACAAACACGTGAAGCGAGATAGATTCACGCTGATTCCGTTATTATTGACAGCATTGACGGTATCCAGGTTATCTTTATTCAATATTGGATGAATAAAGAGGACACAATAACTTTACAAGTAGCGGCAATAAAAACGCGATATATATCCAAAAAATTGTTGAAATTATAAAAACGTTAGATTCGTTCGGTTTTTAAGCGAAAGAGGAACATTTATATAGAAGAAACAATTTTTTTTTAATAATATATTATTCACTTTTTACAGGATTTTTCTAGAAGTTTCGTAATATCGTTGTTCCAAAATTGCCCAGATTATTGAGCAAAAGAGTTTTAATTTTTAAACTGTTAATTTTTTAAACATAAAATACTTGTTTAATAAATTTAACTTGGAAGTAATTCTATCAAGATTTGAGAGTCCGACACCTAAATATGATTTCACCTTCATGCATTTACATTGCAATGTAAATTAAATTATTATGCAGATATAGCGGACGGATGAAACAATTTTTACGAAATAAACGGATATCTTGAATCGCACAACAATACTTCTATTCGGGAATAGCAATTTTTGGAGCTTTTCCTCGAACCTCTTCTTGCCAACTTCTATTTTTCTATTAGAAATTTTTGTCTTCTGGCTCAAAATTCATCCACTAAAGACAAAAAGTTTCGAAAAAGAAATCTTGTAAGAACAATTTCTCGCAGAACAATTTCTGAAATCTTGAAACGCTACTAAATTTTTAATCGTAATCGTAGTAAATTTTGAAATCTGAACAATCCCTGAATAACTTCTATATTTTATGTATTTTATAATATATATATATATATATATATATATATATATATAAATGTATATATATAAATATATATATAAACTTTGACAACAGATTGCATTTAAAAATTCTAATGCGAAAATATTAAGATTGTAATAATTAAACGGAAATCGATTATATTTCAATAACCTAAACTTCATTCCGTTTAACTTCATTTCCATTTAGATTGAATAAATATCTGATTTATGTTTTAGTTGAAGATAGTAGAAAATACTTTTTAATATTTTGTTTTCGACATTTTATTTTGAATATTCTAGTTTACTTTATCAAGGAGAGAAATAATATAATATTGAATTGCTTTTTGATCGGTGATAATTTATTTGGCCAATTAAATTAAGAAATATTGTTCAATTAAATTTCCAATAAAATTTTTATGATATTATAAATGCATTTCATATGCAAGTTATCAATACTTGCCGATATTAAACAGTTTGAACATTTAACGAACTATCATCCATATTTCAAATCTTTCACTTTTAATAAATGTCCTTGTGAAACGTAAATCCGAAGTCTAAAGTTTTAAAATAATCGACCAATATTCACCACCAAGATTAAATTTGGTAATTGCATCAAAGTGAGCATCATTCTATTCAACTTTCTATTCACTCATGAGCAATAGAAAAAAATTAATGCTCGTTTCAAGACGATCGTCAAATAGAATTTGGCCCAACTAATTTGCCAAATTTCTTCTAGATAAAATTGAAGTTTGATATTGCATCAAATAAAATAAAAGAAGTTTAGTGCTACAATAAGCGCACAAATCAATGTAATTCAGGAACCAAGCTAACTTTCGCTAACCAAGGCATTATAAGATTGTATAAGGATATTTTTCTTAAGATATCTGTACGATGTTTTCCTTCTATTTTCACTTTTTCTAAGTACTGAATCACTTCTTTTTCTCTTCTTATCTTTTCAAATCTAACTATCACTCATAGTCATTTTATTCTTTTATCCTCAAAGATTTTTAATTCTACGAAGTATCTAATCACATCATAAAGTTTTTCTAAATTTATCTTCCGAAAGTGTCCATTTTTTAAAAATTCTATATTTTGCGAAAAACTTTCCAAATCTTAGCCGAGACCTTTTTCGGTTTCAAAATTTCGCATTCAAGTCTTTGATTACATCGGAAAGCTTTCTAAATTAGATCTCTGAAATTCCTGTCCCCTCTATACTCTGTATTCTACTATACGGATACTATACGCGAGATACTCCGCGAGATCTCTTACATCCTAAATCTGCTTTGTATAATCTGATTTCCCTTTACTAAGGATCTGTGCATTTTACAAGGCTCTCGTTTATTTTCCAAATCTAATCTGTTGAAAGTACTTTCCTTTTATCATCATCCGATAGTATTTCAATTATATTCTTTCATTTATTTAATAATTTCCGTGATTCAATTAGTTGCACGAAAAAAAATCTCCAAGTAGATTCCACTCTATTCGGTAATTTTTTGACATTGTGAATCGATTGCTTATCAAACTTTTATTTTAAAATAAAAAGAATCTTAGATATAAACGATAAACTAGGAAACAAACGGCTCTATCTAAAGAATTAAGCAACTAATCGGAAAACATTGTTATCTTCCTTTCTCATTGAGCACTATCTCTGTCTACTTTTTTAATCTCAATCTCCTAATCCTTATTCTCTTATAATTCTTTCTTACTTCTTACTCTCTTTATACATGTTTCTTCTTTTAACAATACATATTAATATAAGCGCGATTTCTTTCAAACTTCTATTCTGCTTTTTATTATTTGCAGTCAATATATTTTTTTAATAATAAAAATAAACTTTTCTTCCCTTTCATCCATGATAATTTCATCCAAATAATCATTGTTTGATAACGATTTTCGATTCGATAGATCGATATATTCTATCCGATTTCCTATCTTCTTCTTTAAAATTCTCTTGATCTATAGAAAATATACTTTCAAGATATAAAAAAGACCATGGAATTGACTAATTATCGACTTTTCGAGACTCAAGAATCTATTCCTCATCTATTTCCTATTTATTTCCTATACATTTCACATAGCAATACATTTCTTCATATTTTTTATAAATTCTATTGGTTTCCCAATTATTTTTCCATTAAATATTTTCTCTTTGTTCTTTCTCTTTTATTCAAATTAAAAAGATATATAATTTTCAATCTATTTATCAATATTTCTGTACATCTATATTTCAATCAGTTTTGAACAAAGTTTAATAATAAATTTTAATAGATAAAAACAATCATGATTAAGTTAAAAAATCCATTCGAAAATTTTTTCGAAAAAATCTTTTCGATTAATTTCCTTCGAATTTTTGTATAACATCTTTATGTTACATGTTATTTTAATGTATCTCATTTGTATCATCATTATGTATCATCATTATGTATGTAATATTTATGTATCTCATCGTTACAGATATAACTTTAAGTTACAGCTCTAAGTTTATTTAATACTTTATATATGTACATACAGAAGAAGAAAGAGAATTTGTAACAATTCATAAGTATGAAAATAATCTAATGCGTCATCTGAAACGTGCCTTGTATACATTTAGCATTCTGGTTTGCTTTGCAATGTGAGTTAAATCATAACCTAGAAACAGAGCCTCAGTGATTGTAACTTTTATTAGACACATTAAGTGAAATTAAATATTAGATATTGAATATTAATATTAATAAATGTGGAATTGGTAAATGAAATTAATTTTCTCACCTCAGATTTTAACACAAGTAAACTTATTTTTTCATCTCACGCGAAACGATAGTTATAATATTTACAATATATGTATTTGATATTAATTAAATGTTAATTAAACTACACATGGATTTGAAACATTAATTAATCATATTTCAATGAATCTATTTATTAAAGAGTGAATTCCGATGGCATCAAATAGAAGCACGAGAGAAGTTTTATTATCATTGATTGATGATATTGAATTGATAGCCAAGTAAGTTATATTTACTATAAAATAATTTAATTGAGTAATTTCATATATATATATATATATATATATATATTAATTATGCAGTCAGTATTTTTGCTAGAAGTGCATTTCTGTGTATATATTAATTATGTAGAACATTTTATATAGTTGATGTAAAAGAGGAGAAGATATTAATAGAGTTATGGAGAATTTCATTTATGATTGACAAATTATTCTGGTTTCTATATTTGTTTCTTATAAATTAAATCTCTTTATAACTTATGATAAATTTAAATATGTTATTCTATTCTTCCAGAGAAATGATAGAAAATACAATTGCTCAAAAGCCTTCAAAATTATCAAGTATAGAACATGCTCAACTAACGGAATTGTTGGCTAGTAAAGATAATGAATTAAAGACAACATTAAAACGTGCAGCCGAACAAGCCAAAATTAATTTGAAAATGGAAACTTTAAAAGCTGAGGTAGAGAGACAAGATCAGGATATCCAACAGCTGCAGCGGCAATTGAAGGAAGCAGAACAAATTTTAGCTACTGCGATTTATCAAGCAAAGCAGAAATTACAGTCTATTGCAAGAGCCAATAAAAGACCTGTTCCTTCAGAGGAGCTCATTAAGTACGCACATAGAATAAGTGCAACAAATGCAATTTGTGCACCATTAACATGGCAACAAGGAGATCCTAGAAGACCATATCCTACAGGTATGCATATATTTATATGCAAAAAAAATAATTTTTATCATCTACTTTTTCTTGGTTTATAAATTTTTTTCTAATAATATGTATGTAATATAAAATATATTAATCATGTAAGATTTTGAGCATTTTCATGAAAATTTATTCTCAATTATCCAGTATTTTCTACTGCAAATTCAATAAATCTTTCTTACAGATATTGAAATGAGATTAGGATATTTAGGACGATTGAGCGATTTACCACTAAATGGACAATTACTTGGTTCTCATCCAGGCATATCTTCTGATTTGCATAGAACAGGTCATCCTGCTGGAGGTAATAAATTATCATACATGTATCTATCGTACCAGATATAAAAAATAGAGTATGCAGATATTCTGAGAGTTTTTGCTGATGCTGTTTTAGAACCACCTGTTTCACAATCAAATCAATTTGCCTGGCATCCGTCAGGAGAGATTCACATGTCCGTTGGCGGACAAGGCAGTGTAACTGTAAATACGCATAAGCAAGAAACTGAAGATGTCGAAGTTATGTCTACAGACTCCTCAAGTAGTTCATCCAGCGATTCTCAATAGATATAAGTATAACAAAAGTAAAATATAAGTTGTACAATATATTAAATATTATATAGTTATATATTAAATATACAATATTTATGCAACACAATTTGATACATTTTATTTATTATATTGTATTGAAAGTTATCTTAGATATTATCCCCTTTTTCTAAAAATGCTATCAAACTATAATCAAATATAATATATAATCATATTTTTTATATTAATATATAATTAAAATGAATTTTGCATTAATTTATTTAAACACTATTTTAAAGAATAAACAATAAAACTTTAAAATTAAGAATTGAGAATGACAAAGAAATCTGTTAATATATATTTATAAATTTTGTGGCAAGCTTAAGGATCTTAAGATTTAAGTTTTATTTATTAGTTAGAACTACTAGTTAATAGATCTACATGAAAACAATATATAACACAATCACAAAAAATTTATTATATTTATATCTAGATAGATGTACATTCCAAAAGAATTTTTGGTAAATATTTGTGTAACATAACAGAGGTATAATACATCTCAGGATTGGCCTAAAATATAGAAAATAGAATAAAATGAATAATGTGAAATATTTAAATTTGACTATAAAATATTTCCTGAATTTTATACTAACCAGAGAAACTTGTTCATTAAATTGAGATTTTTGAAATAGAAGATTTTCATTTGTGAATCTCAAACCAAATAAGTTGCAATCCGCCTTAACTTTATTTATATCTTTATAAAACAGAAGTTCTTGTAATTTTAGTCCTGGAAACGTCAATACTTTGCTATTATAGCCAGAACTCATGATTTGCAAAACATTCCTAAAATATAATACAATATATATCTTTTTTCATTTGATACATTTAAATAATTGCAATAAAAATTAATTAATGGTTACCTTCTAAAATTTTGTAAATTACAGAAGAATGCACAAGTTAATAGTGGAGGTAACTGTTGAACTAGACGGCGAACGCGAACATAATTTCTTAAATACCATGCAAGCGATATTTTTATAGCTAATTTGATTATTGGTGAATTTCTGCAAAAATATATACATAAATAATTAATAATATTACACTAAATATTTGTAACATTGAATCCTTGCAATTTTAATTAACTATTTTTTCAGTCTTTTTTTAATACATATTAAAGAAAAAAATAATTTACTTCAAATCTGGTGATAATGTAAACACTCGTTGCAGAACATCTTGATCTCCAATATGAAGCAAAATATATAAAGCCTCCATTTCTAATCGATTATCATTCAATGCCAATTTTTTATCTCCATATACTTCTATATTGCTTGTTGTATTTTTATGATCACATTGATCATATGATACAAGTAATTGCTTGATACATTCCAACAAGTGCTTATTATTTATTTTGGCATCAAATTCTGAAATATTTCTTTCACACAGCCTAAAAATCATATTTTTCATTATTTTCATTATGTATTTTCATTATGTATTTTCATTATATTATTTTAATCATTACCTTTGCATAGCATAAATATGAAATCGAACAATTGGTTCTAAAAGAAAAATATTTGTAGTACAATTAATTCTTTGAATCACAGCATCTTGTCGTATCGATCTTAATCGATCGAATATAAAATCATATATTAATGCCCAATCCATATCTGTTTGTGTGACTATTCTAAAATATGAATTATATATAAGAATAATATGTTACAACATATAAATAATATTGATAGAAAAATATAATGCTTATAAAATGCTTAAAAAATTTCACACAAAAATTTAAGCAATAAATATACACTCCACATGTGCATGAAAAATAAATATTGAAACCATGATTACTTTGTAAATAAATATTTGATAGTATATAATAATACAGGTGCTGGACGCAATGAGTTTGGATCTGTCATATTTTGACCAGCAGAAGAACGGCTAAAGCATTTTATAGTCTTATTAGGATCAGCCTTAGGTTTCCTCATTTTTTGTGTTCCATCAGCAATTTCATATCTATGTAACAAACGTTCCCTCTCTCTTCTAAATAGAAAAATATAAAATAGCAGACTTTTATTGCCTTTATCATATTCTGCAGTTACATGAAACATGTAAAAAAGCATTGTCTTAATAAATAAAATTCATTTTATTTATGAAAAAGAAATGAGAGAAAGATAAGTTAGATTAATGTAAAAAATGTCGATATTAAAATTAAGAAAAATTATGGGTACATCTTCTATACATCTTCTGTACATTTCTTATTCATTTCTTATTCAAATTTTATGTACAAAAAATATTTACAATCTCTGTTCTTTTTCCGGACACATGGAAAGACATCTCCCTGTTATTGATTCAGTAAATGTAGTCATTGTCACTTTTATGTCAATAAATGTAGTTAGTAGTCACTTTTATTACACAAATTATATAAAAAAATATTTTTTTTTTTCTAAAAAGAATATATTTAATAAAATACGTAATTATTATCGTATAGATATTTAATCTATTTCAGACAAAATTCTTGCTTTTTAATGGATATATTTCATATGTATACAATACAAACTGTTTTTGTTTACTAACGATTGTTACATCTTCAACTTACTACTAACAAGAAATCTATTGCTAAATTAATATTTGTAAAATAGAAAAAAAAAGACTGGAATATATAATTTTAAACTATAGTGTTAGTAACTAGCTAGTTAGTAACTAACTATAAGAGGAAAAAAGGATTGGCAATAACAAATTAATATAAATTGTAGTATAGTGTAGGAAAAGAACGGAAAAGAACAAATCTTATGCTATCCTGCCTTTTCCGGATTCGAAACTTATTATTATTAAAATAAATGAGAAATAAACTCAAAGCGCATAAAAAAATGATAATAATCGATTTTTGGAATGCATTGGAATTTAAAGAGGAAATATTAGAAGAAAAATATTAACAAATAGCAGAAATTACTTATTATAGGTTATTATAGATTATTATATAGGCTGTTCTCTTTTTTCTTTCCCAAAGAATATCAAAGAGAAAAAGAGAAACACTTCGAGGGATTTATAATGAAAGTATTTCTGCATGAAATTCAAATGTTGTGTCTTCTTTTTTTCGTCTAATTTCCCAATTTATTTTCAATTTAGCAGGTGGAAATTTTATACAAAGAAAATACCAAGATTTTCTTTTTATGATCTTCTTTATCTTTTTCTATTGGAACGTCTTCAAATAATCGATTAAAGTTTAATATTCCTAATTTTAAAACAATTATTGAATAAAATTTTCTTCTAAAGTTTCTTAGCAATGCAGTCTCAGTATATGAAATGGTACTTCATCTAGTGAGTATTCTAGTGAAATTAGAATTAACCAATCACAACTTTTTATAATTGATCGAGTCTAATGCTCGTTGCGATCTAAGGAAAAAGTAGGTTTACAGACTTTATCATCCAGCATATTTTAGTGCATAATTAGAATATAAATTCAAGTTAAATTTGATTTTGTAAGATTTCAGACTACAGAAATGACAGATGACACAATTATGATTTTCATTTTTCATTTCTTCTTTCAGTAAAATCTAAAATTGATATTTAGTTTTTTTATTATCTAGAAATTCATTAATCTTTCTTACAATTTGGAAAATATAAATATTTTATTTTTGTCATGAAAGAGGTAATAGCAATTATAAAATTCAATAATCCTCTAATTAATTTTAAATTGTCATTCATCATATGTTATACGAATCATATAAGATTTATTAAAAGTACATCGGTGACTGAAGTATTAAAATGTTGAAAAAATAGAATAATGTTATTCTTCATGTTCATGAAGAATAGAGATTCATACATTTCACGCGCGAAATTGAACATATACGATAAATTTATATACATCTTACCAAATTTCTTTAAAAATTTCGATTTCTTTAAAGATTATTCTGATATCTATTTCCTTTAAATTATATTTAACTTTCGTATTATAATCACTTTATATCTGTAACTTTTTATAATTTTAAACCGTACTTTTTCTTATATTATAATTACCTATTTTACAATTTCCATATATATTTCATATTCTCTCCTACACTTTTCTCATTATTCTCTTATATATTTTCTTATATATTTTTTGTGAAAACTATTTTGATATTTATTTACATTATCTTTATATCTTGCTTTTTCAAATATACTTTATTCATAATCATTATAAAATTAACAAGCGTGTATCTTTTTTGTGATTTTTTTTTAAAAGATAAATTTTACCATTGAATTTGAACATGATAGATTCTGATGAGATATTTATTTCAATGATACTAAATGCTACAAAGCCATTTCGTCTTTATACCTCTATATGAGTAATATGGATTACATGCAAAATATCATTTTATTCTGAAATACCAACAGAATTTCAGAAACGAATCTTTTTGAACCATTTATTGTAAAGTAAGATATTAGTATACATAGATAACATTCTCATTACGACATTATTTCTATAACTATTATACAATTATTATTTCTGAAAAATTTATAAATACTAAAAGAGATTATGATAAGAAGATATGTTAAAAAGATGCTATTTGAAATTATACTCGCAAAATATCTATTTCTAAAGAAAGGGATTGAATTTTTAAGCTTTAGTATTTAGTATCAGCTAATAGTATCAATTTTTTTTAATTTTATTATGATCTCTTAAATAGAAAATATATTCAGACAAGTTTAGATTTTACGTGTTTGAAAACAATTATAATAAGATTTTCTTGGTTTAACAAATTATTATATTATATTCGCAAATTTGTAATTAAATTTCGCAAATTAAAGATTATGTTACGAAAGTAAAAGCATTAGATCATTTAAGTTGATTTTGTGCTCGACGATAAATATAAACAATCTTTTGATTTTAAAAAGAGTTAATTTTGTCTCCAATATTAGGTATTTATCATAATAACTGAAACCGAATTATATATAAATGCGAGTAGTTATGATTTCGAAGTAATATATTATTCTAGAAGCAGAAAACTAATTGTATACTATTAATTGCTATTTGCTAGTAAAATCATGAATGATATAGAAACAAAATAGAAAATTATAATTTAAAGTTAGAAGAAACTTTAGCTATTTAACAGTTTCATAGTTGTATATTTACAAGTAATAATATTCCGCTTAATTGCGAATTATAGTATCCTTTACTATTGTTCATAGAATAAATATTAATCTTCGGATAAATTTTATCATTCTAAAATAACAATAATTTAAGCTTCAATTATCATCAATTATCATATGCATCAATTATCTGACAAAATGCCATATGTTCATTTCTTAGGTAGCGAAAGATGAAATAACATAAACAACTACCAGATGTTGATGAGTATATTGAATTTCACGGAAGAAAACATTTTATTCAAATTCTTTATTTGTATGTATGTATAATCGAGTTAGAATATCTTATGACGTCATCCGATGTTTACTTTCCACTCTCGTCTCCATTGGATGTTTCCCAAATTTCTTGCACTCATTGGCTTCTTAATTCTTTATGATCAGTTCTTTTTAGGTTTTTCTCTTTTTCTTCTTTTTGTAAGTATTCATATAGGACTTATTTGGAAAGTCCATCATCCTCCATTCATTGAACATGTTCATATCATATAAACTGTTTTTCTTCAATATCTTTTATTATTATACCTACTCCTATCCGTATTTTTATTTCTTCATTTTTTATTCTATTTCTTCTGGAGATTCTCATCATCCTTCTAAAAACATCCATCTCTGTCGCTTTCAACTTTCTTTTATTTCTTTCGGTGATTCTCGAAGTTTCAGATCCATATAATAATTATTTATCCATATAATAAGTATTTTTCACTATGGTTTTGTATATACTGTATTTTCTTTTTTACCATTTAATCAAAATATACTATTCAAACATCCTACTGCTTTTCTGTTCCAATCCATCATCCATCAATCCCTTCTTTATTAAAGATTGCACTTAGATATTTCTAACTTGAAAAGTACTATTATCTAAAATAAACCAGCGTTGAAGAAAGTTCTTTTTTTATACAATATTAAATACAAAATGATCATTTCCTGTTTTAAATTGTTTGATAAAATAGCTAAAAAATTGTCTCTGCAAAATATAATTTTTCACATATGCATATATATGTGTACATATATAAAAGTGTTAACGCCTTCGATAAATTCGCGTAACACCATTTAGATATTTACTGCCGATTCGAGGAAAGTGTATTCCTATATATATATATATATATATATATATATATATATATATATATATATATATATATTAAAGATATATATATTAAAAATGAAAGTCGTAGAAAATAAAATAATCTTCTTTAACGAAATCAAATGAACAGTTATAATATTTTAGATCGCTGCCCTAACAAAAGTGACCGTTGCCTTTAGATTCTCGCAAAACACTGACTCTTTTTCTCGCCGCTTGGCAACGGCAGAGCGGTAATAATTCCCCTTTTCTTTTTTGTTTGTTTCGACAACAATATCGACGGGTCGTTTATTCACTTGTTAATCGTATTAGATTCATATTTGTTATATCGAGAACCTTCTGAGAAAATCATCTATCAGAATCCTGAACAAAAAAAATAATAATATATATTAATGTTTAAGGTATGCTAAAACAAGAAAAAGAAAACGCACAAACAAATGAAATTTGAACATTATATGCCTTGTTTATAGAAATTGAACATAGTATATAATGAACATTGTAGATTCTTTGAACATGTCTAATAAGATTGTTCTGATTCAAAGTGAATCTGAAAATGTTGCGGAAATTTTTCTTTTCAGAATTGCTCTTTTTACAAAACATTTACAAATCTCATTTACATGTGATACTTTTTATCAAAAAGTTATCTGTAAAAATATATATTATTATAATATAATAATAAAAGATATCTTATTATCTATCTATATCTTAAAAAAAGAGTAATTAATAGATATTATTCTTAATGAAAGAAAATCAAAACAGAAGATACTACTAGAATTAATATATATCATTAAATTATGCAGATAAGAAGAAATCGCATATATAATTATTAAGATTTCACAACAAATTAAAGCAAGTAGAAATCGCGAATCAATTTTGTTTATATTTGTCAATCTGTTTGAAGAGAATTATATAAATTTGATGAAAGCAATAATATCAATAACAACAAAAATATATTTATAACGATTAATAGTTTCTTTTCATAGACCGAAATGATTTATGCACTATTTGAAACAATATAATATTCTTATTGTAAATTTACATTTTCCATTTTCCTCAAGACAAATGAATATGATAAGTATTTTATGCAATTATTAATATATTGTTTAGCTTTTAATTGCAGATTAAGAAATCTATAATACTTCAATATTCTGTATATTATTTTTTTTATATTTATATAAATGTTTTCATCATATATTATCATGAAGTATATAAACAAATAATATTATTTGCAATAGCATCCGGCAACAAATTAATTATTATCTCTATAATTTCTAAATAAAAATGAAAATAAAAATAAAATTTTGTAGCTAAACCTAAATTGGTCAAAAGAGGATATAAACTTAAAACTTAGTTCTCTTGGTTGGGGGTTACGCATTAGACTGGTTCCCCAGTACTGTAAATGCTATACACATTACAGTTTGCAGACGAGCAATAATAGCTAATGATAAAGAAAATATATAAGTATATGGTAAAAAAACTAATCGAAAAATATAAGCAGTGGGATTTGAAACATCGAAATAACTAAATACTTATGTATTAACGATAAGCACGAAAATCTGAAGATATTCCACGAAAGTTGGAAGATAATAGATTTCATTGGATATGATACGAATGAAGAAATATAGAATAATGTATGCATAAAAAATAAAACATTAAATTAAAGTATTTAAGAATATCAAAATAATAGTAAGCAAAATTACTGGCCGTATTACTGGCGTACTAGTCTAATGCAAAATATGATAGAAATAAGAGTTACAATAATGTAAGGGTGACAGCTTAATTATTAATATCAAAGTTTTCAGATTTTAAATTCGATTCTCGCCAAAACCTTCTATTTGATGGCAAGTCTTGAACAAAACGAAATGGACTATCATGTAATGACATATCCAAATCTTTTTTTTTTTTCAATCCAAATACAATTTCAACTAAGATAGATTTGGAAGAGCTCGAATTTTTTATTTTGTAGAATTTCTGAAATCATAAAATGATACATTATAAAATTCTGAGCCATAAAGCCGCGACTAAATCGGCCGAAATCGGTTTTTGAAAATCCGCAGGCTTTACTGCCTTTATCTAAAAAATAATTAGTCGATAATAATTTAATTAATCGTAATGAACTATTGGCCTCCAGTCCCGAGAAGGACTTAAATCACTAGGAGGTGCGAAAAATCTCTCGACTTGAGTAAAGCTCAATAGCATCGCCACTTTATTTGAATATGCAAAAGAAGGCATGATTCGCATTGTGCAATGTGAACACCTATACTTTACATTGAGCCTATAACAGAACATAGAAGAAAAAGATAGTGAATTATATAATAAAATATATGAATTCTATACGGTTCTATATGGTTCCCATATAATGTCCCTATTTTTGGCATAGTTTCTTATAATTCTTAAGGTAAATTATCCAAATTAAATAAAATTAAATGTCTACATTAAAATATGTTAACAGTATTTTAAAAGTAAAAATTTATCTTTTTAATGAAATATTAATATATACTAAATAATTATATAATAGTTTGCAATTAATATGAATATAGAACATAGAAGGTAAACTGAGTTATTTTTTTCAGAAGCACATGGTATCATGAAATCGGTGTAAGAAGTTTTAAGAATTTGTAAGTATTTAATTTAATTTAACATTTATTAATTTTTTATACAACAAATATTTCCGGATTGCATTCAAAATCTTAAAATATGTTTGAATAAATTATTCATAATATATGAATTGTAAGAAGTTTAACGTAAGGTTAGATGCTCGCGATGTGTGCATATCTAACCTCATATGAAACTTCTTATGAATAAAATATTTATTAATAATGTGTTAACCATTTTATTTTTTTCTAACAATATTTGCCAATGTTACTTTAGATATTAAAACGCTATGCATGAAATATAAATTATATATTTAATATTTGTCATTTTATAAATTTTTTATATTGCAGAATATCAGTTATCTATATTACTCTTCAAGCTATTTTACTCTTCAAAAAATCATTTTTAAGTAGAAAGAGAAATGGAAAAAAAATTTGACAAAATTACTAAACAAATTGATATTAAACAAAAATGGTATGAGGAATATCAAAAGACAGAAGAAACATGTAAACATTCTATGTCTGAAACTGATGTTTTACATCTCAAAGATGAAGGAAAAAAATATTTGAATGCAGAAACTGCAGCTTTTCAAATGAAACAATCCAGAACACAGGATTCAGAACTAAAATGGTTAAAAACAGCATTGCAACAGGGTACTACTTCGGACAAAGTAGCAGCTAATATAGTATTGATACAAGATAATCCAAAACATAATCTTAATCGCCTGATATCTTTGATATCACAAGTACAAGGTGCTAAGCATAATCAATATGACATGATTATTACATCTCTAAAGGATCTCTTTTTGTCTGACTTGTTGCATCCTAAATTTAGATTATTGAGATTAGAAGAACAAGATTTAGATAAACTCCATATATCAAACACAACGGATTCAATTATTAAGACAGATAGTGCTAGAAATAAATTGTTGGCACATTGGTACTTTGAAGACCAATTGCGAGAGCAATATGAGTGTTTTGTTTTGAATTTATCTACAGTAGCATCTGATGTGGTAGATACAAATCGTGAGAAGGCCATATCCATAATGACAGATCTATTGATAAATAATGCCGAACAGGAACAGAAGTTATTAGAACTTATTGTGAATAAGATAGGCGATCCAAGCAGCAAAATTGGATCGAAGACCGTGTTTTATATCAATAAATTATTGTACGAACATCCAAACATGAAGCTTATTGTTCTACGAGAAATCGAGAAATTAATATTTAGGAAAAATGTAGCCCAACGTACTCAATATTATGCTATATGTCTGTTAACACAATATGTCTTGAATAAAGATGATAATGAAACAGCTAATACACTGATGGAAATATACTTTGCATTTTTCAAAGCATGCTTGAAGAAAGGAGAACCTGATAGTAGAATGATGGCGGCAATCTTAGCAGGCGTTAAAAGAACGTATCCTTATATTGAAATAAATACCAAACTATTAGATGATCACATTGATTCTATTTACAAAGTAGTACATCTTGGATCATTTAACGTCTCTCTCAATGCACTTAGTTTATTACAGCAAGTAAGTTTTATTTGTACAATTGTACAATTCTAGTTTATATAAATTTATGTATCTTGTATCAAATCTTGGATTTTATTTTTAGGTTTCAAATAAGAACCAATCTCAAGCAAATAGGTTTTATTCAACCTTTTACAGAAAATTGTTCGACCGACAGATAGGAATAGCAAATAAACGTGCAATATTTCTGAACCTGTTATATCGAGCTCTTCAGGCAGATCAGAGTATATCGCGTTCATGCGCCTTCATAAAAAGGATTTTACAAATTTCGTTATATTTTTCTGCGAATATGACATGTGCTATTTTGTATATCGTCTCTAAAATTTTACAAGAACGCCGGGATCTAAAGCGTATATTGTTCGAGCAACCTATAGCTATTAAAATCGAGAAAGAAGAAGAAATAGAAGAAGAATACGAAATAGAGGATAATCAATCAGAGATAGAGGACGTTCATGTGATAGAAAAAATCAAGGATGAAACAGAAGAAAATAAGATTATATTGTCAAATGTCATAATAGGCCCAGATAGTGTAGCATCGGAAACAAAACCTGATATGAAGATGGAGGAAATTGATATAAAAACTGAAATGCAAGATACAAAGCCATATGACCCATTTTCTCGAAATCCACTTTATGCAGGAGCAACAAAAGGACTCAATGTCGAGTTTGAAGCATTAGCTAAACATTTTCATCCAAGCGTTGCTCTATTTGCGAATCAGATTATTCAAGGTATAATAAATTTTCATTTTCATATATTCAGAATATTAATTTCAGTCAATACTGATAAATCTTTATTACAGGAAAGCCAATAGAATACACAGGAGATCCGCTAGAAGATCTGACATTAATTCGTTTCTTAGATCGATATGTTTTCAAGAATCCAAAAAAATTAGAAGATAAGAAGGTCCAGAGAAGAAACGATCCTTTAGCGCAACGTACCGGATACACGCCTAAGGGTATACGTTCTCTTCCCGTTGATAGCGAAGCGTATCTCAATGAAAGACAGGACCGAATACCGGTAGATGAATTATTCCTTTATCGATATTTGAAACAAAGAAACGAGATAAAAGATCACATTAAGAAAGAAGATGATGATAATGAAGACGTTGAGAGCGTTAATAGCGAAGAGTTCAACGATATGTTAGATCATATGGGCAACAACCAAGATCTTGACGATTTAGACATCGCGGCGGATATTATACCCATAAAGAAGAAAGGTAATATTACATTTTTTTGTATAAAAGCGAGTTGATTAATACATTTGATTAATACATTTGTGGAGAAAAAATAAAATAATAATTTTCTTTGTTCGAATATAAAGATGAATTCCAATCATTTAATCTTCATATATTTATCACGAAGTAAATTACATATATACACACTGACTAATAATTATAATTGTACTTTCAGGAACTAAAAGAAATAAAGATTCAGATGTTGATGATGATGATGATAATGATGATGATGATGATGATGATGATGATGATGATGATGATTATGGAGATAGTGATGATCAATTTGAAGATGATAACGATACTACGTTAAAAGATTTTGATGAGGATGATGAGATGCAAGATCTCGCAGATATAGATGACGAAGATTTGAGTGACATAGAATTTAACGATTCTGAGAATGAAGATGTAGATAATAAATTAATTACAGATCTGAAAGAAAAGTTTAAAAATGGCAAGAAGAATCCAAAGAACAAAGAGAAGAAAAAGGGAAAGGGTATCGATAATAATATATTCGTATCAGCAGAGAAATTTGCCGAGATGCTAGAGGAACAAGGTAGAACGAAAAGAAAACATGGCAGCAGCCATACTTTCAATATCAACGATGGTGCCACTGATAAGCAACTAGATTGGGAAGAAAAGCGGCATCAACAATTGAAAAGAGGTTCATTTGGCAAAAAAAGAAAAAGATTTGTTCAGTCATCTAATAATAAACAGTTTAAAAAATTCAGACGATAGATGTATATGATTAAGTATAAGATGTATATGATTATAATACAGTTCGTTGACACAATTTTATATTCTTTTACAAAAGACATTTCCGAAATCTTTCTTGTTTCTAAGATAATAATATGAATAATTATGAAATAATTTGGCAGTATGTAAATATATCATATGTTATGTAATAATTTTTTCAGAGATCCTTATATTATTAGAATTTTCTGCTTTCTGTTTTTCATTTTTTTCAGATCTGTAATTAATCTGTCATCTAAATCTTTGTCCTTTGTTCCATATAAAAGCACATAGTCATCATGATATGTTTTATTATTGTATTACCAGTGAAATAGTATTCTACTTTGATATGAATCTGGAATACATAAATGTAGGTGCAATGTAAATATAATAAAAAATAATTTAAATAATAGAATTCTTTATGGAATTCTAATATATTAATGTTTTATAATTAATTAAATATAATTTAATAAACATCTTAATAATGATAATTGTGTCATAATAATATACACATAACAATGTTTTATTCCAAAATTATATTTCATTAAAATAAATTAGAATAAATGAATTAATAGAAAGATAACAATATTAAGTAAATAACAATTATTTTTAATTATCTCCATTTTTTTAATTTATTTCTTTATTATCCATAATAATTTTTTATATATTATAACATCTGTAAACAATTTCTTATAAAAACTATATACAGTCTGTATTTGATATATTCTTATTCAAAAGCATTTAATTTTTAAAAGATATTTTGTATCTAACTATCTATCTAACTTCCTTATAATATATCTTTTGATGATAATTATTGTAAAAGCAACAAAAAAGAATATACTATTATTTCCGCAAAAGAGAAATATTAAAATATGATAATCATCATTAGTCTTATAAAAAAATATAGTACTAAAAAATTTACATTGCAATAAGTTTCTATTTTGTCGTATCTTATTATTAAAACATTGAGCTCGAAAAATGTTTTGCAAGATTTAAAACTGTTTTAAATATAATTTTATAATGATAATTGATCATAAAATTCTATTAACATCTTAAGATATTATTTAAGTTTGTTTTGTATGAAAACCAACTTTGGAATATAGCAGAGCAAGCTTTGTACAATTTTCTCGGCATAGGTTATAACATAATATATAACAATTATAATCATATCTTGTTTATTATGTAAAAAGCAACATGAATAATTATTAATTATTGAAATTATTTTTTTAATTAGTCTGTTCATGTTTGTTCTTATTTAATAATATATTATAATAATAATATATCTGGCAAGAAGTATGAGATAAGTAATAATTACTTTTAATGTTAATTTATCTTTAACTAAGATATCACATGTTCTGCAATTTATACATGATCATTAGATAAATAATTCACACAATGATATGAAAATGTGTTATTTTATTATTTAACAAATCATTAAAATTATAAACTTTTTTTAAATTAACAGATTGGAATAGAGATGTATGCGCGTGCGTGTGTGCAAGTTTGGATAGTAGAAAGATGATGATGATAGAAAGATGATGATGGTAGAAAGAAAGGCAGAGAGGGAGAGAAAAAGAAAGAAACAAATAGACTCCTGCCAAGTGAGACATATCATACATGTCATACATATTTCGAAAATTGCGTGATATTGATTATTTTTTGTCTTTCTCTCATTGAAAAAGAAGACATTATCTATTGACTGTATTGAAATTCATTTTTCTCTCTCCATTATTAGATCATATATCGATTTTATTTTTCGAGTGAAATCCCCAATATAAGGAAAAGAAAAAATTTTATACAAACAATTTTGTACATTATTTAAAAAAAATAGATATATAGTCTCTATATATGTTTTAAATAATTCCAATCTTTATCTATATAAAATGTAAATAAAAAAACATTTGCTTTGTTTGAAGAAGTTTGTAATTGTTTTAAAATTGATTTTAGTTTATGAATTTATTTAATAAAGCCAATATGAAATTTAATAATTTTTTATTATATATCGTATTAAAAATACTCGTGAACTCAAATTTTGTCGTAAAATTCAATATCCATTTTTTAAAGAAAAAATGATAATAAATTTAATGAATAAATTAATTGATATTGTTCGATCATCTTGCATCATATATCATTTACGTTACTTTAGGTTTGTTTTTTCTGTTATATTGATTGCATTACTTGTTTTTTTCTTTCATCAACTTCAAATTTTACATTTGTTTTTTTATAAGTTATTCAAATATACACTGTGAAAAAGTTCAGTTTAATGAAAAAGATAGATAATTATTACAATTGAAATTACGATCGCGATTCAGAATGTAGAATTTAATTAATCAAAACGTTTCATGCTACATTCTATTATCTATGTCCCTCATTGGAAAGTTTTCTATGTCTCCCGCCCAAATCTGGGGATTTGTCATGTTTGCCAGCCTGCGTATTGTACAGTGTCGTATAAATGTCGCTTTGCCAACAAATCGGTTGAATGATTTACTTGCGTTCGATGACAAAAATTTCGTGTTTCGTTATTGTATTTCCATAAATAACGTCAATGCGAATATACGTTGATTTCTCGTTACATCATGTATATCAAACAGGTATTGCAGAAATGTATTGCAGTAATTTGTTTCATATGAGCTATGCACAATTCATTTCGTTTCTTGTTGAATGTTCAATATTTTTTCTTGCATTTTTCTTTCCAAACATTAAAAATCTTTAAATTACAAATTATATTTTGAAACATGATTATAAATTGTTTGAAATTATAAATTAATGTTGAGTGTTTGAAACTAATATCAATTTGTGTTGTTATTGTGTTCTCGACACAATTATTGAGACCAGTTGTATGTGAAAATAATACATGTTTTCTTGATTTGTTTTGAAACAGGTAATCATTCAAGGATTCAAGTCATATCGTGAACAGACAGTTGTTGAGCCTTTTGATCCAAGACATAATGTAGTAGGTTAGCATATAAAGATTTGTTTATTACTTAAAGCAAAGTTAATATAGCAGAATCATAACGTAATATTCTATTGCAAGTTGGCAGAAATGGATCTGGCAAAAGCAACTTTTTCTATGCTATTCAATTTGTTTTGAGTGATGAGTTTTCCCATCTTAGACCTGAACAGCGACAGGCACTATTACATGAAGGAACAGGACCCCGGGTGATATCTGCTCATGTAGAAATCATTTTTGATAATACAGATGGAAGATTACCGGTAAAAATCAATGAATCTTGAACAAAATTATTATTGTCATGACACAAATTTATATCTTTCATATTTTTTTTACAGATTGATAAAGATGAGGTTTATTTAAGAAGAGTAATTGGTTCTAAGAAGGATCAGTATTTTCTCAACAAGAAAATAGTAACACGAAATGATGTTATGAATCTGTTAGAATCAGCAGGATTTTCTAGATCAAATCCTTATTATATTGTAAAACAGGGAAAGGTAAGTAAATACTAAGTAAGTATGTTATATTTAAAAAATTTTCAGGATTTTTTTCTGAAAAGATGAATAATACTATGTATTAGCCAATAGCCAAAGGAGTTGGCATGAAGTCTTATGACATGATATATATGGTTTTATTCATTCAAATTCAAATAATTGAAAAATAATTACTTCTTTTATACACTAATAATTGTCAACTATTTTTAAAACATAATTGAATGTTAGCGCATTTTTTCTATATATTTTCTGCTTTGATCATTTCATAAATTTTTATCATATTTTATTGTCACTTTTGAAATAAAATATGATATGCGCTTGTTTTTTAATCATGAAACTAGAAATACAAAAGTATGCAAAACATAACACATTTTTTCTCACTAATTAAGTCTAATGATTCTGATGAAACTTGCAAATAGATAAAGTTTCATTTAGGATGATACTGGCATTACTTATCTTCCGAGGAAGAAATTAATCTGGAATTTTAGATATACCATGTATTTATATTTGTTTGTAGCCTATTTACTATATAATATTGACAGATAAATCAAATGGCAACAGCACCGGATTCACAAAGATTAAAGTTATTGAGAGAAGTAGCCGGTACTAGAGTATATGATGACAGAAGAGAAGAATCAAAATCAATTTTGAAAGAGACAGAAGGAAAACTGGAAAAAATCGAAGATTTTTTACGGACAATAGGTGATCAAATATTGAAAATACAAGAATATGAAAGATAAATTGAATGTGAAAAATATTTGTTTTGTTATAGAGGAACGTTTGAAGACACTCGAAGAGGAAAAGGAGGAATTGAAAGAGTATCAACGCTGGGACAAGCAACGTCGTTGCTTAGAATATACAATTCATGAACGCGAATTGAAAGAAAATAAGAGAAAATTAGAGGAGCTCGAAGCATCTAGAGCAAATAGCGGAGCTGAACAAGCAAGATTGGGAGCAGAGGCAAAAACTGCACAGGAGATGGTACGTGCAGCTACAAAGAGATTGAAAGAAGCAAAGAAGGAGGTACAGACTGCCAAGGAAGAAAGAGATACTCTTAGGTAATATTTTAAATATTGTTCTTTATATGCGTCAAATAGAAATTTACTAAAGAAAAAAATATATTGAGATATTTATAATGTCTATAGTGCAGAGCAACAGCAATTATTAAAAGAGAAAACTAAATTGACTCTAACGATAAATGATTTACTGGAGGAAGTAAAAGGTGATAATGACAGCAAAAAGCGTGCTCAACAAGAATTGGAGAAATTAAAAGCCAATATCGCTGTTCGGGAAGACGAACTTAAAGCTCTTAAACCTGAGGTAAGTAAATAGTTTAATATTTGACACATTTGACAAATATGGACACATTAAAAAATGGGAAATATATTTTATAGTATGAACGGATGAAACGCGTTGAGGAAGAATGTACGCGAGAATTACAATTAAAGGAACAGAAACGCAAGGAGTTATATGCTAAACAAGGTCGTGGCAGTCAATTTACCACTAAGGTAAAACAATCATTCTAATTAATGCAATTTAGATCTTTATTGACACGGAATTCGATTGAAAAGAATCCAACTTCTTTTTCATTTAATTCTCCATCTGTCAAAAATTTCTAGATAAAATATTTTAATAATGTTTATTCTAATATTTGCATAGGATGAGAGAGATAAGTGGATACAAAATGAGCTGAAACAACTTACCAAGCAAATAAAGGATAAAGAAGAGCATCAGAAAAAGATTAGCGAGGATTTGAAACGTGACGCAGAAAAGCAGATTGCTTTAGAAAAAAAGATAGGGGATCATACGCGAGAAATGGAGCGACAACGTGCATCGATAGATGATCATAACAAGCAATATTATGAACTTACTAAAGCGAAGGATCAATGTCAAGCGACTCGAAAAGAACAGTATGTTTAAATGGCTGATAAAAACCATTACCTTAAAATCTGAAAAATTATATGATAAACGCATCGAATTATAGATATCGACAGGAAAGTGTGATGCAATTAAATCTGTCCGGTGTAAAGGAAGATTTAGCAAAAGCGGATCAAAGTTTAAGATCTATGGCTGGTAAACCTATTTTGAATGGCAGAGACAGTGTACGTAAAGTGTTAGACACTTTTCGGTAAGACGTATTTATAGCATATTATATATAGAATATTCTATATATATTAATTAATTCTATATATATATATATATTATATATAGAAAATCTATATATAATTATGTAGAATATATCTATTAATTTTATATATATTTTATATAGAAAATCTTTTGAGAAAATTTCAAAGCTGTTGAAAAATATAACAATTATTAATTCTTTAGCACACGGAAAGATATGGCTCACGAAGTGAGCAGCTATTATGGACCTGTAATTGAGAATTTCAATTGTGATAAGAGCGTTTATATGGCTGTCGAAGTAACTGCTGGAAATCGATTGTTTCATCATATCGTGGAGACTGACAAGTTCGGCACAAAAATTTTAAAAGAAATGAACAATCAACGGCTACCAGGAGAAGTAACTTTCATGCCTCTGAATAGACTTCATGTGAAAGATATTGACTATCCTCAGACATCTGATGCTATACCTATGATATCTAAATTGAATTACGATCCGAAATTTGATAAAGCATTAAGGTAAAAACGTAATGCGAAAAATGAAATCGATCATTATGGATTCCTTTTCTCTCTATGATTTTTTTGCTGACATACAATTATACGGTTATGTTATTGATATATTTTTAAAGTTTAAAAGATATAATTTTGAATTTTTCTTTAAATACAGATATATATTTGGAAAAACTTTAATCTGCCGTAATCTCGAAGCAGCAACTACTTTGGCAAGAGATTCTGGTTTAGATTGTGTTACGTTAGAAGGAGATCAAGTTTCATCCAAGGGTTCCCTAACTGGCGGATATTTCAATACTCTTAGATCACGACTTGAAATACAAAAAACTAGATCCGAATTAATGTCTCAGATTTCAACTCTTGAGACTCAATTAACGACCCTTAAAGAGGAAATTAGGAAGGCGGACCAAAACATTAGTTCTTATGTTAGTGAAATGCAAAGAACCGAAACTAGAAACAGTAAAGCTAAGTAAGTCGTTAAATAATCGATTGTACTTAATAAGTTTAATGTTTACTTCTTGAAATTTTATTTCTACTATTTTATTTGATCTTCGAAATATTTTATCATGTATTGGAATAAGTTCTAACAAATCGTATTGTTAACATCAATTATCAAGATTAATAAAGACATTAATATTCATTAGGGATATATATGATAAAATGAAAGCGGAAATACGCCTTATGAAGGAAGAATTGAGCGCAATAGAAAGATATCGAACACCAAAGGAAAGAAGCCTTGCGCAGTGCACGTCGAGCTTAGAAGCTATGCGCGCAACTAAAGATGGTTTGGAAAGCGAATTACATCAAGAACTTATGGCACAATTATCCGTTGCTGATCAGCATCAGGTGTACATTAAATTATAATTAAATTGATATTTATAAACGGTCAAATTTATTTTTATCATTATTCTTAATTTGATTTTTGATAATGGGATTTTCATAGGTTGATACTTTAAATGATGATATAAGACGTTTAACAAAGGAGAACAAAGAGGCGTTCGCAAAACGTATGCAATTAGAAGCAGAAAAGAATAAGTTAGAAAACTTATTAACAAATAATTTAGTGAGAAGAAAAGACGAACTTGTTCAAGCTTTACAAGAGATATCGGTTGAAGATCGGCAGCGACAGCTTGATTCATCCAAAACTCAATTAGCAGATATCGAAAAGAGATTAGTGAAAGTAAACGAGGACTTTAAAGCACAAAATGAAAAAGTAACTGGTGCTATGAAAAAAGTAAATATTTCCAACTATCCTATGACAATCGCTTTTATTAAAAAACACTTTTTAATACATATATCACATATGTTTAGCAAAAAGCAGAGTCTGCCGAAGTAGAGAAATGGAAGTTGAAAGAGAAAGAGGCACAAGAGAAGATAGAAGCTGATGCGAAAGATTTGGAGAAACTAGCAAGCAAGCTCAACATTCTGCAACAAAAAATAGTAGAATGTACACAAAAAATTACTGAACTTGGCGCGTTGCCTAGTCACGAAGCTTATTCTAAATTTAATACAATGTCTACGAAACAGCTTTTTAAGGAAATGGAAAAAGCAAATAATCACTTGAAGAAATATAGGTGCACATTTTGATATTATATCAATTATAAGAAGTAAAATTAGTTATGAAAAATTATTAAAAATATCGATTATAAAATTGATATTGATAACATCGCATATTATTTTATTAATATTTTTTGTTTATTTTTAGCCATGTAAATAAGAAAGCTTTGGACCAGTTCATGTCCTTCAGTGATCAGAAAGAAAGATTAGTTAAACGAAAAGAGGAATTAGATCGAGGCGATGAAAAAATAAAAGAACTTATGTCAGTGCTTGAACAACGGAAATGCGAAGCGATACAATTTACATTCAAGCAGGTATATAATCGAACAGCAGATTTATTTTTTTTTCAAGATTTTTTAATTTTAAAACAACGTGATAAGGCATTTTGGTTCCTGATTTTGTGTTGTTTCAAAAATTACTTTTTTAAAGATTTCAAAAAATTTCTTCAAAGTTCAAGGCGAATTTTAATAAGATATTATGAATTGGTGAATTTTCAATATCTTAATATTTTAATTAAATTTTATTCTTAAAACATGATAATATATGAAATTAATATCATTCTATTTATTTTACGAAACGTTTTTTTAACATAATTTATAATAATTTCTATTTTAAGGTTAGCAAGTATTTCAGTGAAGTTTTTAAAAAGCTCGTGCCTTCGGGTCATGCACAATTAGTAATGAAAACTGCCGATGGTGATGAAGGAGACGACGGAACGACAGAGCCATCTGATTCTGACAGATTTATTGGTGTTGGTAAGAAAATATCTTTTTTAATACAAACATAATGAGTACTAATATGAGTATACAAAAACGAAAATTTATTTAGAAATTGGAATGGAAATTCCTAAATTTACAGACAAAATTACTTTTTATTTTTACTTTTACTTTTTAACTACATATCACATCTATGTGATATATGCTTTGATGGAAAATTGAAATATTATTTTTAGGCATAAAAGTATCATTCACGGGGCACAGAGCTGAAATGCGAGAAATGAATCAATTGTCGGGTGGGCAAAAATCACTTGTGGCATTAGCTTTAATATTCGCAATACAAAAATGTGATCCTGCACCGTTTTATCTATTCGATGAAATCGATCAAGCACTGGATGCGCAACATAGAAAAGCAGTAGCAGATATGATCCACGAGCTTAGTTCAGATGCCCAATTCATTACCACAACATTCAGGTATAATTAATTTATAATTAATGGTTAAACTTCAGATCTGTTTTTGGATAAGTTTCTGATTTGGCATGATAGATCAATATAATTTATTGATAGTGCACATTTAGCAGAGATAATCATAAAAAGTTATTTTTTGTCATTGTAAAATAAATTGGATTGTTAATTTCATAAAAATTAAAAATGAAAATATTTTTCGCAGACCGGAATTATTGCATCATGCTAATAAATTCTATGGAGTGAAATTTAGAAATAAAGTTTCACACGTTGAATGCGTGACGCGAGAAGAAGCAGCCGATTTCGTGGAAGATGATACAACGCACGGTTAATATAAAAAATATATTATTTATAAGCAACTATAATTTAGAAAATTATTTTTTTTTTTGATAAAAATAATATAAACCGATCGGTTTCATCATGATCTCTGCTGACAGTTTTCTCTATCCAAAAAAATATGTTAGATATGAAAAATTTCTTTCTTTTAAGTGTCACATATATATGTATTCTTTATATTATTTATGTAATATTAATATTAAGATTCATGTTATATTTTAATTGATACGGAATTCAAAATGTAACGTGATTTTTGACAATACTTGATTTACGGATTAGATGTTATAAAAGATCACAATATAATAAATAAAAAAAGAATTTGGTATAAATTGTTATCTTTTATATTAACTTTATAGAATAAAAGATTATAAGGACAAAGCATAGTAATATCAGTTTATTTAAAAAATCTTGAAATAATTATCATTTAGATTCAGAAAAAATGTTCATATAAGATATTTCTATAGGAAAGGAGAGAGAAAGGGAGAAAGAAAGAGAGGATTTGGTTTAAAAAGTTTATTTATTTGAAGCATTCCTCGTATTATTTGCTTTTTATTTCAATTCTTTGTATTCGTTTATATTAATATAACTAATATGCATAAGAATTAAATCAATAAGGAAATAAAAATTAATGTGTTTCATATATAGTAATTTTATGGAAAATTTGTCATTCTGTTTTGAAAGAGAGATTAATTTAAACGCAGTTTTTGTCTAACACACACATATACAGATTATATATATATATATATATATATATATAAAACACACGCATGTACATGTGCGTGTATAATATGTACACATACGTACGTACGTATGTATGTATATATACATATGTATGTGTGATATATATGTATATATATCATATGTATATTTAGCACTATTTACTTTGTAGGATATCAACTTTCATTTATTGATATCCACAACTCAGCCATCTTAAAGTGTAAATATTACACAGGAGTTCACAGTTTCACAATGCACTTTTCTTTGCACAAAGAGCTTCTTATGTGTGTGTGTATGTGATGTGTGTGTATGTGTGTGTTATGATTGGTATACATATGATTACTGTAACAAGACTTGTAATGCAAAAGTCGTCGATGACACTAAAGGCCACTGCATTTGCACGAAATAATCATGTGTACTTCTACTTCCTGAACGCTTTTTGAACACAGATTTTAAGAGCAATATGATGATAAGTATCCCAGTATGGCTAACGTATCTGTAATAAACAATGCGAATTTTTTAAATATTAAATAAACTTGACAAGAATAATATTTCTTTGTCATATGCATCCTTACATTTTCAATGAATGGCTATGAGACCAGATTCCAAAAGTTTTTGTAATTTTGCAGCTATATCAGGATTCTTTAAGTGGCTATAAAAAAAGAAGAAAGCTTTATTAATGTTCTTGATGTTCTTTTTAAAGAAAATACAAATTTATTATTTTAAATGGAAACTTATTAGTGATTATTAAGAAAAAAGAAAATTATTTCATATTTATGCTTACTCTTGTAAAGCTCTCGGATCATTTTGCATTTGTTCCAAGATTAACCTCATTGCTGGATCTCGTAATATGCTCTGGACCTCGGGATCCGCCATCGCTCTTTTCCTGACTTCTTCCGGATTGGAACTTGTAGACATGACACACGAACGATAGCCCTCAAGTGCTTCGGCATTCTGTGGATCTAGTTCCATTGCTTTTTGGTACGCTGTCAACGCCTTTCCCTGTTGTTGCATACCCTGGAGGATTTTGCCTTTCCTAATCCAACCCTTAATGAATTTTGGATCTAGCTCGACAACTTTTTCACAGTCCTTCAAACCAAGATCGAATGCAGCTAATTTGGTATAACAAGCCGCTCTATTACTATAATATTTTGGTTCGTCTGGATTTCTTCGGATCGCTTCGGAATAGTGTTTGATTGCTGCGGGATAATCACCATCTTTATATTTATTATTACCAAGTTCCTTTTCCAATTCTGCCTTCTCTGGATCAATATAAGCCTTTCTCTCCTGTTCTTTAATTACCTTGTCTATATCCGAAAGTAAAGTTTTGATTTCTGGCGTTCTATGTTCAGACATGGACTTTTCATAATATACTTTTGCTTGTTTCCAATTCTCCATTTTTTTATAGGCATGTCCAATTCTTGTGAATGCCTTGGCGATCAATTTGAAATCCGCCCTATTTTCTCTGCCAATCTCAATTGCTTTTTCACATTGTGTAATACATTTTTCGTATTCCTTCTGCTCGAAATATACTGCCGCTATGTTTAATAAATAAATGATTTCCGTTGGATCCAGCTCCACAGCTCCATTGTAATGTTGCAAAGCTTCTTCAAAGTTCTTTTTCTTATATGCCTCGTTACCAAGTTTCTTTTCTTCCAGAGCTCTCCTCTTTTTGGGCGAAAGATTATCTTCTTCCTTGTTTTCAGGCTTTGGCTGTGGTTTAGGCTTTGGTGATTCTGGTGGAGCCATTGGTTCAGTTTCCATTTCCATGTCAGTACTTATACCCATTAATACGCTTAAGGTAGTGAGTATTCTGTTATCTTGCAGCTTGCTACCTAAGTTTTGTGGTTTCGTTCGTAAGTCTTCAAGCAATTTTAAGTACTCAGGATCAGACATATATCCTTTTGTTCTAGGATCGTTTGCTAATTTAACATAAATATCCGGTGAGAGGAAGGGATTGATGGTAGCTGCCCTTTGAGCTTTTACCTCAGCTAGACCACTCATAAGTTGCGTATTATTAGGCTCCAGCTGCAAGCCTTTCTCATAAATCTTGATGGATTCATTGTATCTGCCTAGATAGGCTAGAGCACTACCTTTGCGTGAGTAACCCTTTCCCCAATCAGGTTTCAAAGTAACAGTTTTCTCTGCATCATCCAATGCTTGTTGATATTTCTCGGCTTTGGCATATGCTGCTGAGCGATTGCTATAAAGGACATGGTTATTGTCATCCAAGGCGATTGCATCTGTGTAGTGTTTGATGGCTTCCTCAAATTTTCCCTCTTGTAAAGCAGCATTTCCCTTTTCCTTCAATCCTGTAACCTATAATTAGGTGTATTCTAATTTGATATAATCTCAAGTGCACTCTGTTGGTAAATATTGCTGAAAAACATATAATTTCTTTGATTAATCATAAAAAAGCCTTCGATGATACTGAAATAATTCTCAATGTTTACTATTAATTCATCTGTACTGTAATTTCAGTATTTTAATATCAGTCTTATGGTAACATTCTCCATTCTCTGATCTATTCTCTTAATTTGCTTTGCTTTGTTTAATTTGCTTCGGAGAAATGTGACAGAGGATTCCCGCATAGATAAAAAGATGATTAGGAGGAATATCCTGAATACTTGACTCGACAACGTGTACGTCATTCGCCGCGTCCCTCGCTCGATCGCTAATCGCGGTTTTACGTGCAATCGCTCTGTCGGAATATAACAACATATAATAGAATATATAAATAATTATTCAATTTACCTGATCCATTATGTACGCTGAAAATGGAAACCGTTCTAGTTCGTACTCTCGATTGTACAATCTCGTCTCTCTGTCCCGTGTGTGAAGAATACGATGACTCGTGTAAAACCTTACGACTCGTGCCACTCGTGGTTGCGTGGTACCGGCGCAATGCTCGCGGAAAGCTCCAGAAAACGAACTGGTAGCGACCCGCCGTTGTTTATCGTATAACTATTATTCGCGCTGTTTTAGCGATTGATACTCATATAAATGCATGAGAGCATTTGTCACTTGCAATGCGTGTGAACGAAAGATATCTATGTTTGGTAAGCGTATGTTTGGATAAATGTAGTTTCGCTGCGCGTTTACATGGTAAACTGCAAAATAGTTTTAAATACTTTTGATGATTTCATATATGTAATGATTACATCTTCTTTTTCCTATAGTACTATACGCTCAATGTAGCGTGTAGCCATTCATGTATGTTTATTGAATCGTGCTCTTCTTTCGCATATCTAAGTAGTGACAGAATAAAGTTTAAATAAAGTTTATGAACAATGTGATTTGTTCTGGCAAATAAGAGATTTCCTCTGTAGTCATCGTAGATCCCCTCGTTATTTTCGATGATACTGAGAAATGCCATTTCCTTTATCCTCGATAATAGTTATACCGCTCATACTCGATCGGATATAGTATCCCAACACGATTTACGAGAGGAGAGAGGAGAGGAGAGTAGAAGTGGAGGAGAGAGAATGAATATGCGTATATAGTCAATAAAGGCAGGAATTTCGTATTGGGCTAATGTTAGGAATCAAACTGAAGTCTTTCCGATTGCTGAGCAATCACTCTCATCTCTGGACTATTTTTTCTCTTACATATGTTCACATAATATGTATGTGAATATATATGTTTCCCGTAAGTATAATATAGATGATTTTTGAAATTTCGAGTTACAATGGAAAATATAGTTTGTTACTGATTAACTTTTCTTTCAGGCCACAAACAAATAATAGGAGCTCAAGTTTTATTAGGAGGCAAATGTATGTTCCCACGATTAATTTAAATGGATTGAGATGAGACATGGCATCTATTGGCAATGGATCTCTCATCTTACAATATCCACTATAGATTATATTATAGGAAATTGAGAAACACGAAACTTATGACGATGACTTATGATTGCTATGGATATTTTCATTTTATTTATCTTACTATTTTTACTATTTAAGTACTACTACTTAAGTACTAGAGATAATTAGAAAATTTTAAAAAAGTATTTATTAATTACTTATTAAATACTTAATCCTCTCTTTTATAAATATTTATATATATTGAATCTAATTGATGAGATAATAGATAAATAGGATGGCAAACGCTCATATAGCACGATTATGCTGATTTGAATATATAAATTAAATGTTCAATTTGATTCACGATGGAAAAAGTCATAAAGCAAGGGGGACGGATGCTCGCATAAGAGATGGAAAAATATCAGAGCGTAGAAGTGTGTGCAACTGATATGACGTTGCAAAAACCAAATATGGAATATGCAGTAACAAATGACCGGCGGTTTCTTCACAATGCATATTCGCGGATTTTCGAATCACTTACTTGAAGCTTATACTTGAGCTTCGTTCTGAATTGCTCGATTAACGCGAGATTTTTCGATAGCGGGGGCGCGTGTCTGTTCCTCAGTGCGATGGTATTCCACTACGACTGTAATCGCTTCGCGCGCCGGGAAATGTGCTCGAGAGCCGCGTTCCCCGACGCTTAAATATATCTCAAAATTCGCACGGTACTCTCTCCTCCTTTCTTTCACCGAATTGCCCGAGATCTCTCTTTCTCCTTTCTTCTTGAAAAAGAAAAAATAAGAGTGAGCTTCTCGGAATACCTAGACCATTACACGAGACCCGAAATAACCCGCAACGGCCGGTCCTTGCTCTACATTTTTACGTCGCTGTTTCAGATTTAACCGCGACGCACCACTCATGCCTCCCGCCTCCGAAAATTCCGTTTCATCAGAAAGGTCCATTGTCATATTTTCCATATCAGTGAATGTACTTAAAAAATATTCTTTTTCCAATGTGCGCGCATTAGTTTACATGATTCATGTTTTTTGTAGCAAATGCTAAATATCGCGCATGAAATTTCTCTAGTAAATTGATTGATTTTAGTTCTTATCTTGTATTTTTTATAACAGATATCATGAAAATAATGAAGGTATTAATTATTTATGCGACCGAGTATAAGCGATATAACTCTAGTATCGAGACTGAAGAAAATGACATCTCTCAGTAGCGTCAAAATGGGAAAGTCTACAAAAAAACTCTTATTCCGCAGGACAATTATATATTCATAAACTTTATTCCGCTACTTTATTTAGACGTGCAGGTTTATTGCATGATTCGTTTATTGTGCAATAAATAGGTAAACGCCTATATGCTACATTGAGCATATCGCACTATAAGAAAGAAAAAGAAAAGAACTATTTATGTATCAATTATGTAGGAATATTATGCCGCATTCATTTCACAGCTGCGTTTCTTAATACATCTCCTTTGAAACGTAGAAACATCCGGACAGCAGATATCCAAAAGACTTTCCTTGAAATCTATATCTCGTGTTTGCGACATGGGAATTTCCAGATTTCCTTGTGAGACTACATTTATCGATTCTCCAAACGATCTACTACACGTAGAGCTTTTTGCATCGTAAACGCTTTAGTAACATCGGCCGGCTAGTTGATTAGTAGGCGAAAGACATAGAAGCATAATGGATTTAGCACATGTTTTCTTATTAAAAATAATTACAGCCTTTTCATATGAATATAACAATCATAATATCATCGCGTATCACCGCTATTAATATATAATAGCAAAATTACACTTTTATGACTTTAATGTAAGGCGACTATGTACACGAAGAGATTGGAAAGGATTATTTTGTGTCAACGGAAGCAATCTTATATCTATATCATAATGAACACTGATCTTCCGATTAATGTACATCGTCGAAAACAATTGTCTATTCTCTTAGACTTTAATTCTCTCTGTTCTTCTGTTATATTAACATAAATACACACACACACACACACACACATACACATATATATATGTATGTTTTTTTTCGTTAAAGTTTTTATAACGGAGAAATAGAATTGACATATATTGTTTCCCGCAAGAATGAGATACTTGCGCTTAACAAACGCAGAGCTTTATGGTATACATAAAGATAACGTGAGTCCACGTTTAATATACGCGTATTCTGTCGCAAATATGATTATTGTTACAGATCGCAGATTGTTATAACAGATACGAAATAAGCGAATGATTGCGCTCGGATACATAGCCCGTGCTGACACATCATTAGTTCGTTTGATATAACATCGTATTTTAATATCGTTTGATATCGTTAATTCGTTAATCGTGTATGAGTTTGTTTCTGAGATCTTCGGTTTCCGTTCGGTTTTAACGTTGTTCACTCCTCTCTTTATTTTTCGTTTTTTGTTAGCATACGTCGCTAGGTTTAGAAAAATGTACATAGTCTACGACTATGTCATTGTATTGATACTCGTGAATTCAAAATACATGGGGATACGTTCAGTATATATTGATAGACACTTTAAACTTTCACTACAACCGCGTTTTGCATCTGAACGATTACAGGTATATAATTCAATGGTGAGGATGATACTGCATCTTCGTCCTCGCTGCTCTCGGAATCCGTTTCCGCTAGCGGTTCCGGCTTCGCGCCGAGTCGCACTAATTCCTTAGCGAGATGGCTGTCCATGCACAAGGCGAGCTGGTAGGCAGTTGTGCCGGCATATGTTTGCGTATTCAAGCAAGGTTTGCATTCTTGCAACAAGAACGCGATAACCGATCGACATCCGTGTTCCATTGCGAGATAGAGAGCCGTTCTTCCTGCTAATGCTTCCCGTGCTTCGAGATCGGCGCCCAGACGCAATAAAAGATGCACCATATCTACTCGTCCATTAGCGGCGGCTACGTGCAAACACATTTCTCCTGAAATGAAAGAAAGAATTGTTAAATCATTTAACAATAACACAAACATTTAATCTTTTTATATAAAGTTATGTGTATTACATTATTATATAATATTAAATTATATAAAATTATGAATTAACATTAACATGTAACATAAAATTATGTTATTATTTTATATTATTATTTGAAATATAATATTTATGTAATATACTTATAAATATATAAATATAAAAACATAAAAATACAGCTTTAAAAAAGTAAAAAATATTTCCACCAATAATTTGTTGGATACAAAAGATACGCAAGTACAATGTATTGAAATAATAAAATCTAATTATATGTAAAACGCAGAAACAATTGAAAGAATGTAAATGAATCATGAATGTTGGAAAATGTGTTAGTATCTTTGCGGTCCAAATTAGAGCTGTGCCAATCAAAGTAATAGCTAAAATTAGCCACGATTTACTTGCACAGAAATGGCACAGCTATATGGATAGAATTTAACTGCATAGTTATATATCCATATCATACTACATGCATACTCCGCATCATCTCAACATTATTCAGAAGAAATATCATTATCGAATTTTGTAGATCGCCAGATATTCATATAGTCACATATATCATATATTATCACTTCCGTTTTTCTTCTATAAAATACTGCATATGTGATTGCCATGACAGTTGAAATAATTAATTAAGTTAATTCCTTATACATATAATTAAAATTACGCTATCTCAGAGTGAGAAAAGAGAGAAAGAAGCAAAATGAATGAACGAATGACTGAATAGTAGATGAATGAATAACTGGAGGGAGAGAAAGAAGGAATGAAAAATAGAGGAAGATCAAAAGTTAAAAAAAAATGTAATAGTATATAGTGAAATACATTGCTGAATTTGATATAAAATAACTTCATTAGTTATGTTCATTATATTGCACTTTTACAACAGCGCATAGAATTCAAATAATCGGGGTCGCGTACGGCGCGACGCTGACTTTTTAAGGGTGAAAGTTTGACGAAAGCTACCGACGCCATTGTGGGATTTCCCCATTGAAGCGAGCCGAGGCGAGACAAGAATATATCGCACGGTATACAAATAGTTCTACACCCGGGTATTTTTAAGTATCGAAGACATCTGCTCTCTCACACGCGCTCTCTTCAGCCTCACGGCACGCGTCGCAACACGTCGTGTGATGTAACGCGCGCACATGCAAATGTAGGACTATGTCGAATTTCATTGTAGATACAGATCTTGTCTCTTTCTCTCCTGCGCCACTCTCTCGCCGAATTATTTTGTGAAAATCACATATACGTTGGTTAAACATATTTTTTTTTATACGCGCATGCTAAAAATAAGATAGAGATTAATAAATGATCTCATATGAGTTTCATATATTATCACAATTACTTGCTCCATTTCGCAATTGTCTCTATTTCCCATATATTCGTATAATCTTTTATATATATATATATATATGTATGTATAAAACAAAAATAAAATATAAAATATTATGTAAAGTATAATATAAATTATTATATAAATATTATATAACAATATATTGCGTGAAAATATGTATGAAATGTAATTAGCTAAATATAAAAGTGTTCTTTTATCGATAAATAACATAAAAAACATTCGAAAAAATTGCATTTGATCTAATTCTAATTGAGTAATGTCAAAGAATTTATTATTCATTTCCTACCGCTCATTTAATTACTAATGATTTAATCTCGAAATCAACGGTTTGCTTCCTAAGAAAATAAGTGGACTTTGAAGCGATTATTGCGAGTGAATCAGTGATTTCTTTTTATCACGGAAATGCTCTTAAGTACTTTTTTATTATTCATTGATTTTGTATGTAATGTAAATTTGAGAGATTTTAACAACTATCTTCATTATTATCGACGAATTCATTATTTTTCATCCTTGGGTTTGATCAATTGGCTATACCAATTGCGAAGTTATGCCACTTCCGTTTGTGTGTGTGCATTCGTGCGTTACTCGCTCGCGTGAGTTACGACAAAACAAATGACGCTACGCGGGATTCCCACGGTTTTTGAAAAATCCACAATGACTGTTTTGTGTGACAGATAATCGCTGCTAGCTATAATGATTTTCTTTCTCTCGCTCTTATACCATCAAAACGTTATACGTAGAAAGAGAAATCTGACATATATGCGCGATTTCTTATTTCATCTTAATATAATTATTATTAACTGAAATATTTTTCCACGAAGAATTTATTTTTTTTTAAATTATATATACATATGGAATCTTTTGAAATACTTAATAATGTTAAACATCCAAGTTTAAATATTTACAGTCTTTTAATTCAAAATTCTCTTTTTCTGTTGTATATTTATCTAATAATTTGTAACTTTTACTGTTTAATGTTCTCAAAAAACTGATTTAAACAGTATTTTGCTTTTTGCTTCATTATACACTTGTTGAATACAACATCCCTGTGCGTAAAATTCTTATGTACGCCATTGGAAGCAGAAGATACGAGATGGAATATCCGACCATCCGGTAAATCCTGATGCGTAAACGGAAAGAGGCGAAAAGGAAAGAAAGAAAGAAAGAAAAAGAGAGAGAGAGAGAGAGAGAGAGAGAGAGAGAGAGAGAGAGAGAGAGAGAGAGAGAGAGACGGAAACGGGAAAGTCTCGTGACTAAAATTATTGCGGTCTCGAAGGTGTTTTCAGTTAAGCCAAATTTATCTGAAATGAGCGTTGAGATCAACGAGTATCTAAAGTATGTGAAATAAAAGATAACCTGCGCCTTCGCACTGACCCGCTTTCTAATCACATCCGTTCCCGTATCCAATATTTCACGCAAATTCCATTTTTCACGATGAATAATAGTGTGCTCTACGCGAGACGCCGTCTGATATATAGTTCAGAAACGTGATCTACATTTATTCATGGACTTTTTTGTCCAAGTCGAGATATGTTAAAGCTTTATCTGGGTCTTTTTCGTCATAGTAATACAGGAATTCCCCAAGCGATGTACAAGAGTACACGTACATTCGGACTCAAGTACATCCAAGTTATCGTAGTCGCATAAATGGCTGTGTTATTATCGTAAATCAGGTAACGAGTAAACATGATCGCAGTATCAAATCAGTAGTTAACAAGTCAACAAGTACGTCATGTAACATCGCGCAATATGATTCAAAGTAAGATGATAAAATTTTCGTTGTACAAAGAACGCGAAAAAATCTGACATCATCGCACAGACACACAGATCGTATTGTCTCTTTCATCTGCCTTCGCAGTGACGAACTGATGCATGAAAATATCGATAACGATTTAACCTGAATTATTCAATTCTATATACCGGGTGTGTCACGTTCCGGTAAGATTAATTTTTATCGATAAGTTTCCTCGCCTGAACACGAGTTTGCCTGTTTGCTTGTCTGAACGAAAACGTTGAAATACGATATGCTACTTTTCTTTAACGTCTAGATTTTTAACATTTAATATTTCCCCAAACGTGTTTTTAAATATTAAATATCTTTAACAACAATAAGCTTTGACAGCATAATTAAATTTGACAATTTGACCGTGAAATTTGACAAAAGTCTTATCTGTACTCTTAATCGTTCCTTTTAAAAAAATCTGTATTCTAACGTTAAAAATAAATATTCTTGGAATTATCAAGGAACTATCCAAACTGAAACGACATCCACCATAAAATACAATTTTTGAAATTCAATTCAAATTATTCAAATTATTTTGGATAGATTAACATATCGTTTTCTTCTTGAACAGGAATGTATTCCCGAAACTACGGGACTTCCAAATGCGAGTGTAAAAATGTATATGATCCGATGATATCACTGGAAACCCACATGGTTCCACGTGTCTATGGTCTATCAGTATATCGTCGTTCACGGCGCAAACGCGTGACTTATTCTGCGTGGTAAAAACTGTTAGAATTTTCCACTGTTCGTCGCGTCCTTTGTACTTGATGTCACGGATGCGTGCATCGTCTTTCCTTTCGTATTAATGGTCATTACCCGATAATTACACGGTCATTTCTGCATACATTCAAATAATCATTGCAACAACGAGAAAAACAATAGACGCGGTTGAAACGTTTCAAATGATTTCTCGTAAAGTTTCTTGCTCAGTCATTCGAAGGAAACGTCGCTTTACAATTTTCTTCCAATTTGTTGGAGTTTTATTTCTCCCGATTTCGAGAACACTTTTCTTGGTTTCTGATCTCTTTCCTAGCCATTTTTCATAAATTAATCCTGCTTAGAATTTGTTTAGCTTCTAAGATCTCTTTTTACCTTTATTTAAAGATATAAAAAAGATATTATAATAGAATCAATTAGACTTTTATTGATTATTTAGTCACTAAAGAAAAGATGTAAGATACTTATCCTGAAAGATTAATAATAATAACTATGTATTTCTCCTCTCCCCCCTCTCGCTCTCTCTCTCTCTCTCTCTCTCTCTCTGTGCGTGGGAGGGGACGCGCGCACAAAATTTATTGAAAAATTCGATTGTCAGATTGCGAGAATGAAAGATGATAACGCGACAAACGGAATCAATGCAAGTATTCCTCCCTAGAAAACCGAAAACCGACCATACCAATGTCTCTATATTCATCATTTTATTTACCATTATAATTGCGCTGCTCCAAATTCTGTGGTAAGGCGGGCACTTTCCGATCGGGTGTTAGCTCGTTCCTCTCTATCGGCGATAACGGGTCCGTAAGTGCCTTGGCACACGCAACATCGCCATTCGTACAGGTCAGATGGAGCGCCGTGTTCCCGCGGAAATCCCTGAGTGACGGATCAGCGCCCGCCAAGATTAGGCGCCTGACGATCATTGGCTGATGAGTCAATACTGCTAGATGCAGCGGCGACTGCCAGTCATCATTAAGGATGTTTAGCAGACATGGATCTGGCGCTATCCTTATCAAACTGAGCGCAGCCTCGACGAAACCCTGCACGATTGCGATGTGCAATTGCCTGCGTGAACAAGGAATACATTATAAGTAAAAAGCAGGACACAACAGAATCAGGAAATCCGGGAAATTCCCGATATTCTCGCGGCGGATACCTGTCGATATTTTCTTATCGATTTCTCGCGCACTGATATTCGCAATCCAGATCATATTATTTAACGATCATGTTATTTAATTATTTCTTCATTTTATTCCTGCACTTTGCATGCCGTTTGCATGCCCAGATACGTATCATGTATCTACTTATTTATAGATTATATACTATAGAAAAATAAATCTATTATCTTAATATCTTCAATATTACACTTTCAGTGAGCTATTTGAATTTTAATAATTATGATTATTCGCCCTTCGTCTCATAAAATAAATAAGAAAATTATGAAAATAAAAATTTGAACTTTTATAATTTTATAAATTTTATAAATTCAGGATAATATCAATTAAGTTAATTTTCATTTCACTTAGGCTCATTTCAGAGCCTAAAATATTAATTTATAATAGCTCTTTTGCATCAATTGCATAAAAATTCTTGGATTTTTCTCCGGTGATCTGTCAATTTGACAGGGCATCTTTTCTCTGTAAAGCTTCTTTACGGAATTCTTTAATGCGTCACTGCGCGATTTATCGTTGTGACGTTGCGCTGCATTTCCTAAAGGTGATTGCTGTTCTGAGGTATGTTCCATTGAATTCCGGTCAACGAGTTTTGTCACGTTGTCGCCACGCGTTAAACGTATCTAAGCCATTCATTTTACATGACAAAGATGTTACGCATTACGATGACGTTTTCGATTCTCGATCAACGTACTCGCAGTGTGCTCGTAAAAAAGAAAATAATGTTCGCGATAATGAGGCGAGGTTAGAAACAACTATATATAGCGAACAGGAATTATCCAATCAACTCGCGCGTAAGTGAGTTTTGCGATCAGGAAAAAAAGTGCGGAAACAAAATTTACATCTTTTTCTTCTCGCTCGTTGCTTTTTAGGATTACAGGATAGAAAAACTTTTGCTTGTCCTTCATTTTATATTTAGACGATTTTTATCTTCGATGACTCGAAAGAATATCGATAAGTACTGACAAGACATTTATTCCGTCGGATTATTTTCTAATCGGTCGATTCTTCGATCAATGATGTCACATTTAAAGTACCACGAATCGCGAGAAACGAGATCAGCTGCTGACGTATGCTATGCTGCATATATATGCATAATAAATCTACTAATGACCTCGCGTTTAATGAGGTTAACCCGACTGCTGACGTTCGATGTGCGAAAAAAGATATTCACTGAATTAAAGATGAACGATATGTATGAGAAGAAGATTACAAAAAGGCAGAAACGAGAAACAGCTCTGCGCGACGAAAAATACGAAAGCTGCCGATTTCGATGAAACGGGAAGAGTCATAGAAATGTCCACTCACGTGTCACCGTCACTATCCTGCGCGTAATAGAGCTGCCAGGGTTCCTCGTGGATGCTCGCGCGCCATTCGTCGATGCCGCTGCTGTTCCTTCCTCGCGATTCGTCGGCCTCGTTCGCCGTCGGTTCCGCGCTCACGGGCGACAACTTCAGGTCTGTGGGTTCGGCCTGAATCCTGCCGCCCTTGGCGCCGAGCGGATTCAGGCTAACCTGTTTTAGGCTGAGCTGGTTCAGACTCTCGCTCAGATCGAGATCGACGCCACTATCGAACGTCCTCATCGGTTCTGGCGCGATCGTCGTTATTGCCGTCGTTACCACGATCGGCGTGGCTATTTCCTGCTGACTGTCGTCCTCCCGTCTCGCAGATTCGCAGATCTCGCTGCTGAACTGTATATTTCCGCTCGAGAGGAATCCCGAGTCGACGTTGTCCGTCGTGGAATCGCCGCTACAGTCGTCGTGAATCTTGCCGTTGCGCTGCCGCGATCGCTGCCTCCTGTCATCCTCCGTAACGCGTTCTCTCATTCGGCTGTTCTCATTCGCAGCAGTCGCAGGATGCCACATTTTCGGAGCGCTCGACAAAGGGACTCGCGCCTTTCTCGCTGTATCGGCAGCACCGCGATGTCGGCTCGCTCGTATGCGAATCGTAATCCGCGATATAGCCGGAGACGTGTTAGCTAACTTTTCATTCGGTTTTCGATTATTTCGTTGCTTTCTTCGCGATGAAGATTTATATTCATTCGCGCATAATCGTTCCTCTAACTAGTAATGTGATCTTTCCCGGTATATATTAATCGCTTCTCTCAATCAATCGTGGATTGCGAATTCTCCTTGATGCGTCAATTATTAACGTATGCTCGCCTTTGCCGATGATCTTTCTTCATCGTTCATTCGTTCTCACTATTGTAACGTTCAACCATTGTCTCCAACCGATCTCTTTTACGTGACTAGACCTGAATACCGATTCCGCAGAAAAATCTGGGAAAGAAGACGAGGAAAAAACTACATAACTGTTTCTCGTTTAGCTCTCTTAATCCTTGACCTATGTCGTACGTATAACCTCGCACGTATATCGTAAAATCGTTTCCTCTATTTCTTTTGTTATATGGCAACGAAAACACGCACTCGGATCGATCGTTGTAAGATAAAAAGAAAACAAAAATGTCTGATTGAGGTCCGTGATTGTTAAATTTGTTGGATCGTGGTCGCGCAAGTGTCAACAAACCTCACTATCCCGTGTCTCGAAACAAACTGACTTGCTAATGTCGCGCGATGCGACGCAGCGAACGATCAGCGTACGACGATGGCCGTCTCGGCCGCATATGCTCGAGACTGCGTGGTAGGGATGGGAAAACCCATCGACCTCGGGCAGGGCCAGAGGCATCGTTCTCGATGCTTTTCACTTCCGTACTTGTGAATGCCAAAGTACCGATACGTCACGATATAATTAAGATGAAATAGCAGGGACTTGGAAAGCATAAATAATGCGAAAAATTCCCAGCAGATAGAAATCTAGGAGCTCGGATAGCAGAGAAATATCCATCATTGATCTAGATTGGATAGAAAAGTGGAAAAGAAAAAAGAAAAAAAGATATATATATATATATGTTTTAAATTAATTTAAAGATAGATATCTTCAAATTTACGCGCTCTACGTTTAATTCAAATTCAAATTAGTAATCTGCTTCACTTACTTATGCATCGAAATATTGATGATTTTTAAGAGACACGTTTTTTATAAATGTTATCTTGCTGGCCTTTGTCAAATTATATTTTTCTAATGATTTTTGTTAGAATATGACAATGCATATTCTATGATAAAAAATGCACTCTTTATGATAAAAAAATAAAAATAACGACTAATCGATAGTATATGTTATTATCTTTTATTCTTTTTTAATTCTACTTCTATTTTCCATTTCCTTCTCTTTCTTTATTATATTTTTATTACATTTACATATCATATATTATTATATTTATATATATATTTTATTTATCTTCACTTAAATCTTTACAATTTTTCGTTATTTATTCATTTATTGTGTCATATATCAATAAATATATTGATAAAAAATATTCTTTTTCTCTTTCTTTAATTTTATGTCTATAGTGTTTACGGCGGGAATTTCCAGATTTCCTCGTGCGAGTATATTGACTGATCTCGAAGTAATCGTCTGTAATCTTTTGCACTTTACACAAAAATCCCTATCTAAAAAAATAAGAAGATACCAAATATATTGTGTTGTTGTCGTATCAATAAAGATATTTTCAACAATAATTTTTAACGTGCTATTAGAAATCAAATATAAAAAAAATTATTTCAACTACGGATAAGATATAATATAATTGTTTTTTTATTATAGTTTATATTTTATATTTTTTATATCTTTATATCTCATTATAGTTTAGAGCATGTTTTTTTATCGAAAGATTACGATATAAAATAATATAGGTAGATATATAAATAAATATATAAATTTCAAAGAATCAATTCACATTCGTGCTTAAAATTTCCTTATGAAAAATATGATATAAGAAAAATTTGATTCAATAATATACTTAATTGTAATATCATTAGGAAAAATATATTTTTAAAATATAGTAAATAGAAAATTTTTTGATTTTTTAAAAGAAAACATTTAATAAACCTCAAAATATTAATAATTATCAATTCCAGTTAAAGATTAATTAGATAATGGCAATGTAAATTCAAGATATTGATATTCTATTATTACATTTTTTTATCTGAATAATAATAATACGATTGTTTATAATATCGGACTATTATGCCGAACGTTTCTTAAGGCTTCTTTGATTTATTATATAGAATTAAGAGATGTGATTGTCTCTTAAGTTAAATTCATATACAAAGAACATATGAATGACGAAATTGACCATGTATCTTTATTCGAATATATAAGATGAGAACAGAATAGAAATTAATTTAGTGCCTTTTTTAAAATAAATTAAACTTTTTTATTTATAGAAACATTATATACATTTAATTTTCGTCATTTTCGATAACTTTTTCATCTTTTACAATAAAATCTTAAATCTCTTTTCGAGAAAAAAAGTTATTCTGAATCAATAAAATCATCAATGTTTTTTTATATTTTCTCGCATTTAAAATGCGTATTATTTACATGATACTGGATCGAGACAGATAATAATCTGATGGGCTAGATTCGAAGTCACATGGGACAGGGCTTTTTAGTTCAAGAAAGGAATGACTTCTTTTGTTTTTTTTATGAACGTTCGTTATGCTACAAAATGATCTTCCTCATTCCATAGCCAGTAAATGATGTGTTTCTTTTAATTTCATCGCTCAAACCAATGAATTATTGCTGATAATGCTTTGATTCGATCATGTTCTAACAGATCCTGAATGGAATTTTCATTCAGGAAATCATTAAGAGCTTATAAACTCCTTGTTCTCAAGTTTTCTTAATTGGACAAAAACTTCTCGATCACAAAGATTCAAAATGTTCATCGTTTCGAAATCTCTCAAAAATAACATTTTTTGCATACTTTATGTGTCGTAGTATTTTCGTTCAAATATCAGATCCAAATATCATATCTATAGTTTCCTTTTTAATTGAAAAGAATATGATGTAAGAATACTATAGTATTTTGCAATTTTTACGATCATATTTCTTTTCTTTTTTATCATTATCTTTCACGCAAGGTGTATTTTATTTTTATCTTTAAGAAAGAAATTTCTACCTGGATAGTTCTAGATATATACATTTGAAATCTCGCTTTTTGGTTATCGGGATTTAAATCACGAAACATCGAATTAACATTCTTTAATATTATTTAGATAAAAAAATAGGAATGATTATCAATCTATATTTATACAGTCAAAATTCGAACTGTCCTGTGACAAAGCTATCCTCTTTTCTTATAAAGGATTATGTGCCCTACCTTTCTAAAATATCTTTTGTATAGTGTATATTGCTTCATTTTGGACAATTAAGCACCGAAGCGTTAATATGCTAAAAACTTTTATTTCTGTTTGACTTCAGTAAACAACAAAAACATAATTGTATCATGAAAACTTCCAAACTATCTAATATAATTATTAATTCATTTAGTTCATTTAAATATATAATGGAAGAATAGAAATCGCCCTTAGACTTCTTTTCTGTTTCAGCATGAAATCATTGCAAAAAATTCCCACATTTATTTTATTAAATCAAAAAACGGATTGTTTCTAATTCTTGTTTTGCTTCCAAAATATTGTAACTCCATCCTCGATCCAAATTTTATTCTTTATCGGATTTTGTCTCGAGCGTCTTATGAAATCATTTTATGAAAGCGTCTATTTGAAATCAGTTTATTCTTCTTAGATAGAGATTAAGACTAATTCTAACGAGAATAAAACTGAGATTTTGAATAAAACTTTAATTTTTATTCATAATATCTCTGCTCTCTTGAATTTCTGAACTCTCTCCATCATTACCATCTCTCTCCATTACTTATACTTATCGCAAAGATGCAATACGCGGATCGTAAAATCCACCAAATAGTAACAAGTAATAGCAAGGTTCCATCATAAGATATCTTAATTCAATATTTTGCGAATCGAACTACTAGTAATTAATTCAGAATACGAGCATATACCCGTTAAAGAGTATTGAGATTGTTGATAATAATAATGATAATAACAAGTACGCGCTACGGTCGTTATCTCTCTCAGTTCTCGTAATCGAGATCTAATACTCGAAATTATCTGTTATTGATCTACCAGTGGGTTAGCCCAAAGGAGAATGATATTTGCAGTGGCGAACCGAAATCCTATTAAAATACTGATGACGAAAGAGAGAGTCCAATCCGGCGCGACACGAAGTAAATGATCTAACTAAATTTGTTCAGCGTTTTCATCGTAAGATACCTATGATCGAGTTATTCCTGAGAGAAATCACTCGATTCGTTATTATCCAAAAACAGCCTCGTGCCATTCGAGAACTACTTTCAAGTGCACGATAAACCGAGATATAACAATATATATAAAATATATCGCTTATACATCAAACAGTATACCAAACAATGAACAGTATACCAAACATGAAATATATATCAGATAATTGATTTGGATTAACATTGCTGAGCTTTTTGTCATGCTCTTTGAGAAATGGGGATAGCCAAGATGATGCTAATAGGAATACGGAATAATGCGACAAAGTCACATGTCTCGACTTGCTGTAAGATATAGATAGAACTAGGAAGACGAGGTGAATCATAGCCGTCGGAGATTTGCCTGGCTTTTCGTGGTCCAAACTAGGCTCGTGCCGATCAAAGTAACTGCTAAAATTAACCACTACCACCATCAGCGGTGACCATCGCATTGGCGCAATTTAACTTTATATAATTAAATTATTATAGAATTAAATTTATATAATGTTATAGCTATGCATATTAATATATCCAACACATGCGCAAATGTTATTGACAGAACCATCATCAAAATCGCTTATAAGACAAATGTGACTAAGCGATTATAAACATAACTGATGTATGAAATATATTATCATTTCTGTTTTTGTTATAAAAGAGCACGAGTGATTATGATAATGTTGAAAAAAATACTTGATTCGATTATTTATGCAATTAAGATTGTTAATTATTAAGTTTAGTAAGTTGTGTCTTGTTTTAATAGTTTTAACAATTTTAGATAACGTGATATTAGAAACACATATCTGTGAATATCTATATATAAATATTGGGTCATAGAATGCTATATTAAGCAATTTGTTGATTCCTTTATTAAGGACAATCAATTATAACAAACAATTGACTTTTTAAGGGTAAAAATCTGATGGAAACCACTGACGTCGACGCTGCTGTATAGTTTCCCGACTGAACTAACACGAGGTAGAGCGAGAATATCGTGTAGCGTACAAATAGCTCTACAGATATTTTTACATGTCAAAAATATCTGAGTATTGCGCTCTCCTCAGTTTCATGGCATCACGACGCATCGTGTAACGTAACGTGCCAAATTCCATGATACAAAACAATTTTCTCTGTTTTTGTTTTGTTAATGTGCAGTATATATTATCAATAATTCATGTTGAATTTCCCGTACAGATAATTTTGATTATGCAGAGAAACATTATTTTGGAATATCCCAAAACATCATCAGCTAATACGTAATTGTTGCAAATAATGCAATTATTATATTGAAATTTATATATAGATAGCAGTTGCTACGTCATATACTGTTGAATTCTTATTTTGTATTTTATTTATTAATCCATTTTCCGCAATTCTGTCCTCAAAATCAGGTAAAAAACGTGCATATATCTGTTGTAAAGAATATTGAGATTGTTGATAATAATAACAATAATAACAAGGGTGCTCCGCAAACAATTAAATTTCTCTCATGATCGAGGTGCAATATTATCATCAATTCGCATTACAATAACGCTGCTATAAAGAGGACAAAATCATCTTTTTCCACTTCTACTAAACTTCTATATCTACTCCTACTCTTATTTCTATTTCTACTTCTACTTCTACTTTTATCTCTATTTCTATCTCTACTTCATCTTCTGCATCTACTTCTACTTCTACTTCAACTTCAACTTTTCCTCCTACTTCTACATCTGCTTCTACTTCTGCTTCCATTTGTATTTCCTTTTAGTACTACTTCTATTTCCACATCTATTTATACTTTTAATATTCTACTTATTACCTTAGTATTCCTTTAGTATTCTACTTCTACTTCAACTTCTGTTCTCACTTTACATTTCTCATCTATTCCTAGTTTTAATTCTCCTTTTACTTCAACTTCTACTTCTACTTCTTCTACTTCTTCTACTTCTTGTATTTTTTGTACTCTAATTGCCAATACTATTTCTATTTCTACTTCTATTTCCACTGGATCTATTTGGAATATCTAAGCTATGAAATATCCAGCTTATTTAAATTTTTCTGGTAAATTTTTCTTTATTTACTAAATCTAATTCCGTCGGATTATAATCTGTTCCGAACGTTCTAACATCACTTGGCTGATATATATTTCGAAACAATGAAAAAGATTTGGGAAAGTTCCAAAAATTATATCGACTAAAACTTCTAATTGGAATTGTATCTATAATTCTAATCATTATATATACATTTGTTACTATGTATAAGTACTGTGAATCTACTGTGTGCGAATATTTATTTAATTGTATACCATCGTATATCATCGTATACCATTTGTATACCATTTTTTTTAAGAAAATAAATTAAGATATTTTGGAATATATATATTTGGTATCTTTTTTATGTTATATTCTTCACACAAAATTGCATAGTCTTATCTTTAGAAAGAATTAGATTCTAGATTAGAAAGATTCTAGATTAGGAAGAATTAGATTAGATTCTAATAGAATTAGAATTAGAATTAAAGAATTAGATCCTTTACTTGAAAAGGATCAATAAATGCTTGCTTTTTGGAAATTAGAGCTTTATTAAACGCATTAAGCTTAATAATTCGTTTATCTTAAGTGCAGTTATTGTGTTAAATTAATATGTGTATTTAAGCTACTCTTATAGCTATATGTGAAGTAGTATTCCGAAAAAATATCATAATTTTATAAAAAAAGTTCATACTTCTAATCTGATTATCAGTTTCTCTTTCGCAGAATTCTAGATTTCTCTCTTATTTATATATAAAATTTCAGGGTCCAATAACATAATCGTATATGAAAAGCTTTTTAGATTCGGTTTTAAAATCGGATAGCTTTCGAATAATTTATATATATATTTTTTTTTTCTAAATATTTTAGACTTTCTTATAATTAAAAAATATTTTTCATATCGAATAAAAAGAAAATTACTAAAAGTTAATTTTTAAATTGTTCAATTTAATACTTAGTTATAATATTTATGCATATATATATTTAGGAATTTCTTATTATCTTTATGAATATTTTTCCAATACAAGTTGAACAGTATAATTTTAAAGAGGCTGGAATAACATATCTTGGAAATGTCAATAAAAATTATTTTTAGGAATTCCAATAATATTAATATTAATAATATCAATGATTTCCGCGTCGCGTAAGGTAGATATCAATTTTATAACCTTGCATACACATAATAACGATTCATAATTATCAAAGCAAAGGAATTAATAAAGAAATTAAAAAATAGACAGAAAATGGTGGATCTTGTAATGTTTTTTTATTAAAAATAATTACATTTTCAATTACTATACAAATATAACAATAATGATGTTGTCTCTCCGCTGTATTATTTTAATTATAATAACAATAATGTATATATGTATATTATTCATTCTCATTCTATATATAAGATTATATACATAAGAGATCAATATGGACTTATATGTGCTAATGGAAGCAATTTTACGCTATTGCATTGAACACTGACTATAACTAATATTTTTGCGTCGATAAATATCGTACTATTTTGAGTCTTTTTTATGCTAATATATGCTAATATGTTAAAGAAAGAGTTTAAGGTATATAAAATAGGTAATAATTACTAAGTTGCATAAAAAATATTTAGTAAATATAAATTAAATAATTAATATTGTTGGAGTTAAAAACAATTTTTAATTGTGCGACATTAAAGAGATATTTGTTTATTTCAAATATGATGGTACTTCTTTTAATAATATATGTGCACTGGTAGAGAGCATTTAACTAGAACTTGTATCTATCTCTTAATCAAGTAATAAATAGCAATATATATGATTTTTAACAAAGTTAACACATCTAAAAATAAATTTTTTGTTAAGAAGAAAATACAGAAAATGGAATGTATAATTCATATACTGATATTTATTTCTTTTAGTTTGACATATCTAAAGCTTTATGAACTGATGCAAAGTATCATGTTAGTTTTACTTAAGTTGAAATATTATTCATATGTAGGATATATTCTAAATGTTATTTTGATAATTTCATGAATATAATTTTCAGAAACTTTTGATTATGTGTTTTTCAGATTATATGTCACATCTTGATTTTCATTACCATTTATTTTGATTCATTTTGATTCTAAATTAAAATTTTATTAAATTAAATTTGAGACAAAAATATTTTTTAAAACTATTCGATTTTGATATTTATTCTTAAATGTAACATCGAATTTATAAGATCTTTTTATCACGATCCTAAATAAGTCTAAATTTATACAATTATATATTTATACATTCGGTGTATATTTATTTGAGATTTGGAATAAAAATTGAACTTACTTTATGTAAATTTCATTAATTCATATCACAGAGTTCTGACTTTTTACCATTAATATATATAATAAAATAAATATGTTCTAAATAAAAAACTAAAAGAGAAAGAATTAAATATTATATTAATATATATTATTTTTTTTATCTCATACAATTTATTTATTATTGTTCAAGCTTATCAAAGTTTGAAATTCTTAAAAACATATAATAATTATATATGAATAATTCATGTAAATGAACTAATAGAATCATGTTTCTTCAAAGGCAGAACATTTGAATTTTTTTCTATCTATTGATGTAATTGTTTAAAATAAGGATTAATTTATGGTTAATTTATGTTTAAACGATATTAAAAAAATTTGAATAAGAATTTGAAAACAAATCTTTCATGAAAAGAATTATAAAGCGATGTATATTTGACATGTATACTTGAAATATATATTAATAATTGAAATTAAAATAAAATTAAGATTTAAAATAAAATTATACATTTAACAAGATCAAATAATAAGTTAAGAAAATTTTTGTGATTCAGAAAGAAGTTCCCATAGATTTGAAGATAACTTAAATAAAAGATGTTAATATTATTTATTATTTTTATTTAGTATTATTTTTTACTATCTGCTATTATTTATTATATTTATATTTATGATTATTTATTGTATTTATCAGTTTTAATTATATGATACAGATATTTAATGCAATGTTATTAATTTACAATTATTTTCTGATTTGTATATATACATGTATTTATAGCAATGTTTTATATGAAGCATATAAAGCATTACATCAATAAAAAATTATATTAATCCAAAGTTTCTGGACTTTTCACCAAGAGATTAGACAAATTCAGGAACTTTTGAAAACAGTTCAATTCTGTGATCAAAGATATGAAACACGTGATAATAGAAGGATATATAGATTGCTATGTGAAACTAAAGCAAGCGGTATATTGCATATAAAAAATAAGACTTACTTGTATTATTAAAATCGAAAATTGCTTTTGTTTTTAATAATCCTTTTTGATTCATGTTTACTAAATATTTAAATTGATTACTAGTATTTAAATTACTAAATATTAAAATAAATTTAATTTAATTTATTGAATATACTATTTATCTTATAAAACTTAAATTATTTTTTTTAAATATATTGTAAATACATATAAATATTATATAGTTCTAATTCACATGTAAGACTATGTGAAATGTATTCTATGCTGCGAGTGTGAAATATATTCTGTATTATGTATATATTTTGCGATTTATGTATATGTTTGCGATTTGAATTATAGATTTTTTCTTAGATATTTTCTCTATCAAATACAAATTTGACATATTTCTTTATTTACATTCGTTGAAAGCGAGTATTGTTGAGTATTGAATATTGCTTTTCCGTATCTTCATACCTTGTTTAATAAAAATATAAAAAAATATAAAGAAACAGATAATTAGTATTACAAATCCAAATATCATTACTTCATTTGTAAATGGTCATCAATTGTATATGAGTTTTAATATATTTATGATTAATTTAATCAAACAAAAAAATTATATAATTTCCAAAAACAAAAATTAGATTAATTAAATAAAACATGCGTTTTCCATCAACTTTTCTATCAACTTGTATCTTACATTAATAATAATATTGTACATAATTAGTTGTATGCATCAAGTTTTTAGATAATCAGAGATTCACTGAAATGAAAATAAAAGTTGCATTTAATAATTATTCTATATATGATACACAAATACAATAACAGTACATAATCGCTGTTTAAATAAAGAAATGAAATTTTATAACAAAATGACATTTTTATATATATCTTGATTTTCATCTTTAATGAAATTTTATCTTCACATTATGTCATGCAACGTACAACTATAAAGATGAATTTTAGATAGGCAAATATTATTGTTGTAGATATAATTGTAGATTATACAACATTTAAAGTAACATGAGTATTTAAAGCAATATCAAATTTTTGAAGTAACATCAACAATCTTTTGATTGAAGATATCAAAAATAATTTATTTTTAAAAAATATTTGATTCTAATATTTTCAATTAATAAATTCTTTTTGAAAATAAATTTATTTTTAAGATTTTCAATCTCTATACAGTTTTATATTTCATCCATCTTTCAATTTTGTCAATTTCCTCATTCAATTTTCTTCACATGTATTACATCGTTGATGTTTGAAAATTCTATAGTTTATAGTACCTATGACAGTACTATTTGCCCATCAAAAATTCATCTTTATAATTATATGTTATATGATATAATGAAGATGAAATATGATATAGCGAAAATATAGAGAGAAAAATCAAAATATATATATAAATACTATTTTATTATAAAATACCATTTTCTTTTTTAAATTGCAAATGTGATTGTATTTTTACATTAGATATAATTATTAAATACAAATTTTTGCTTTCATTTTAGTAATTTCCTATCTGAAAATTTTATGTACATACATAATTTTGAATAACATTATTAAATGTAAAATACAAGTTGACATGTGGATATTAATATGTTTTACTCGATTAATCTAATCCTTATCTTTAAATGTTACTTATGTAATATTTTTCTGCTTAATTAAATTGATCACGTAAATACCTTAAAATTCAGAATATATATTATATACAAGTATCTATAAAAGTCATTTTTGCAAAATACGATTTGGTCGTCATTTGATTAATGAAATTTTATTTATTGCAATTATTTTCTAACTAATGCAATTCGAGATTTAGCTTGTATACACACACATGTTCTCATCTTCAATCTCTCGTTCAACAATTATCCATTATCTGAATACGTTTAATAAACTAATCAATGAATATCTCAGACTTTCACTCCAATTGCGTTTCGTATATTTCGCTCGCAGGTAAGTAATCTCCTGTCGATGACGTTTCTTCATCTTCGCTATCGCTGCTGTCGGAATCCGATTCTGGCAGTGGTTCTGGCATCGCACCGTATTGTACTAACTTTTTGCAAGCTTCCTCAAAAAATTTACCATTGTATTCTTGAGCTAATTGATAGGTCGTCCTGCCGTAATACGTCCGCACATCTAAACAGGACGCACGTTGACATTCCAACAATAACACATCAAATAATGCGCGACACTGTCCTTTCACAGCGATATGAAGGGCTGTATATCCCTGTAGACCTTCTCTTGCTTTGAGATCGGCACCGAGTCGAATTAAAAGTTGCACTATATCTGCATGTCCATTAGCGGCAGCTATATGCAAACACATCTGACCTAAAATTAAATAAAGAACGATAAGTCAAAGCAAAATTCTGAAATATACAAACTACATATATCAATTGATTCTATTAATTTTAAGATTTGAATATCTCTTCTTACAAATAACTCCAAATAATTTCAAAATATTGATTCTTTATATTGGACAAAAAATCTGTTTTTGCAAGAGTGAGATATATTATATATCTATTCATTTGCACGTTTATATATCAGTTATATTGCTTTCTAGTCGACGATCATTTCTTGATGCAAATAAATACAAATAGTAACAATGATGATGAACAAGTACAAGATGCAAATAATGATAGTAACGATATTATCATATTTCGATCTGTTATTAGATATAGAAAGAACTAGAAAAATGCACAGTGAATCATTATTGTGAAAGATTTGACTGGCATTTTCTGCTTCCAAATTAGATTCGTGTCGTTTAAAATGACTATTAAAATTAACTGTGCTATATTAATTAACAGCAATGTCAGTCTGTAGTGCTGTCGTAGGCATATACGATTTCAGTGAAAATTCTTCTGATTCGAATTGCAAATATTATAATTATAGTTTCATATGAAATATTATCATTTGTTTCTAATACAAGATCAGTTTATATATATCGTATTAATTCGTTAAATAAGATGACATTAAAATTAATCGCTTTAATTATTCGTACGTATCCAATTAAGTCTTATTATTTTAATCAGCCAAGCTGTAAATTTAGATTACAAAATGCTGTTTTAGATAATGCTATATAATATAATATAAAAAATTTCCGAAACTCTGAAACTTCTGCCGTTCATTAACCAAAGTTAAACACAATACAAATAGAATTTTTTAAAGGGAAAGTTTGGAAGTTCGGAAACTATCGATGTCGACGCCACTGTGTGGGGTTTCCCAGGAGCGAACCGAGGAGAAGCGAGACGAAGCAAGAATATCGCGTAGCATGCAATATAGTCTCACAGATATTTTTAAATACTTCACTCTGTGGTATCTTATGGCGTCGCGACGCGTGTAATGTAACGTACCAAATTCCATTGCAATGCGTATACAAAACAATCTCTTTCCTTCTTCCTCTTTTTCATCAAATATATTATTATGCAAGATATTTTCTTAGCGAATGTTATATATAAAATCGTTTGCCTCTTCTCGATAAAAAATTATATTCAATATGCGTATTTTTTTGAATGCATTATAATAAAATTATTTTTCTTAAAATAGAAAGATAAAAAAAATTACATTCGACAGGCTTTGGATATGGTTTATCATTTTTTCGTATATTTAATAAGCAGTTACTTAATCTGAGGAATTGATTCTTTTAAGATAATAAATAGAATACATAGAACGTCATAAGAATTATTTCAACATGAACATACTTCGAAAATGTTTTTTTCAGAACGAAATGTCGCTACTAATACTAATTTCATTATTCACATTTCGATTATTAATTCATATTAATCTTTACGTAAATTATCTAAACGAAATGCGCATGTGAAATAAATAGATTTGTCATATTATTCCTAGATTTTACTAATCGATCACAATCCAGAACGATCGGTTACGACATGCTCCACTGCGTGCATACGTGCGTACGTACGTGCGTTATCCACGTCGCGCAAGCTTGCGGCAAAGTACGCGCCGATGACGTTATGCGGGATTTCCAAGACTTTTAAAAAGTCGGCTAATATTTCGCGATGAACGTCCGTTGCTAATCAGAAAGATTGTTTTCTTCTCTTTTTCTTTCTTTATGTTTTAAATGCAACTCTTTGAAAAGACAACAAACGCAGAGAGTAATACACTCTCGGGGATATCTTTCTTTTATTTCCTGGTTCATGGTATGTATCAGATATATTTATTTTAATAAGGTTTATTCTTATCTAGAAAGATGTATAAGAGATTAAAGTTTCTTATAATATAATAGATATTAATATAATAATAATAATAAGAAGAAGAAGAAATAACAATTTATCTTATTAAGTATGAAATCATAATGTATTGCTAATTTTTTCATTAAAAAAATTCCTGAATTCTTTTGATTTTAATTAGAAACTAGTTATTTATCACATTTTTTGAAAGGATGGTGTCACTTTATGAAATTCCGATTTCCATTGCCATTTAGAAATAGATAAAGTAGGAAACATATTCACTCAGTAAATTTTGATACTAGATCGAAAGAGAATCCAGAGAAAGAATCCAGATAATATGGGAATCTTGTGACAAAGTGACAATCGTATAGATATTCTCGAGAAAGAAACTAGATACTTATATTTGTGTATTTTCTTGCATATAAATATCTAATAGATAAAAAAAAAAATACTTTTCAGTGATAAATAAGCAACGCAAATAAAGCTTTGAGATAATTAAATATTAAATATAAAAATATAAAAAATAAATATTCGATACTGGTATTTGTATAATTAGATATTAAATTTTGTCACAAAATTTATAATTAAGGGAAGCGAATTCCGTAGAAAATTCGAAAGATTTACAGTACATAGGATAAGAATTTACAGTTTTAGACATAAAACAGATCTTGCAAGTTACAAATTTTATATATAATTTGTATCTTCACATTGATTTGCGGTTATATTCTGTTTTCTCAATTGACACGACATATTCTGATAAATGCACAGAACTGATATTTTATTCGGACGATTTTGGCTTGAAAGTCAGTTATCATTCCACGCTTTATTATTTTATCTATACCGTGAATCTTCATACAAATATACGTGAATATATAAATACGCATATGTATTTTGCAAGTACACTTTTTGTCAATGTACCGACTACCATATAGACATTTATCTTACTAATTACTTACTTACTTTATCTTTCGTTATAATAATTTATACGATTCCTGAAGAAATCGAACAAACACAATCGAATTTTTAATCAAACGAGCAATAAATTAATCGCGTGCAGAATTTGATGTTTGAAGAAAAAAACATATGTTATTATATCGAAATTTAAAAACCACTCATTTTTCAACATTTTAACTTGAAACTTTTCTCACACGAAGGCATACATCAAGAAGGAACGTATCATTTCGAAATCATATATAATCATATATATATATAATCATATATATAATCATATATATATAACTACATGGTTATGTAAAGTTATGTTCTTTATACTTAAAAGCTTATTTCAGATTTTCTGCTGTTATTATTCGCTATATCTGTTATATCGCGAAAGCTCATCATCTTCCTTGGATTGATATTATAGTGATTAGTAAATAAATAATAATAAATCCATCAATATAAAAAGTTCCAAATAGCTATCGTAATTATTGAAAAAAATCAATCAAAATACTTAAAACATAGAAACAAGGCATATAATGTTTCTAGCATTTATTCAACTCATTGTTTTTAAGTATTATTTTGTCGTGATAATGCTTGCCTAAATAATATTTTTCTCAAAATTAATATAATAAATCTTCTTTCCAATCTGTATTAGATATGCCTCTTACCGTGACTTAATTGCTTTTTTGAAAATATTAGCACGTAATAACTCAAAGATTAACTCAGCATTTAATAGCATACTAATCTAGTATAATACGACATACAAGAGCATAGTAATCTGGTATAATACGACATACGAGACTTGCGATATCTCGAGCATGCACTATTTCTCAATAATGCTGATATTATTTTATGAAACATTATAGAGATTTGCTTATATTTATCGCATTTATCGAACACTTGCATATGATTACTTGGAATAAACTAGAATCATAATATATTCTGGCAAAGCCAGAATCGCATCGCAGCAAAATATCTCTGCTATAATATTTAAGATGATATAAGATTTACAGAGATACAATATTATCAGGGAAACTAGCAAATTTATATCTTCGTTATGGTTTCACGCCATTATTGTAGATCATAAATTAATAGTGAAAATCCTACTGACTGATTGGAAGACTGCAAATCTTCCAGATGTTTCACGCCTCGTAACAATGATCTCGCTGCTGTCAGCAATATCGTACCACATCTTGCAAACGAAATTATTCAGACAGGAGCAATATGCTACTTACCCGTATAGTTACGTTGTTCTAGATCTTGAGGTATGACTGATTCGTGTCCAGATACCAGTTCACTTCTTTCCATCGAAGTCAACGGATCAGTGAGAGCTTTGGTACAAGCGAGATCTCCGTTTGCGCAGGCTAGATGTAGAGCTGTGTTCCCACGGAAGTTCCTAAGGGACGGATCCGCGCCTGCCATGATCAAGCGTCTGACAATCTTCGGTTGTTGCGTTAACACAGCCAAATGCAACGGTGATTGCCAGTCGTCGTTCATGATGTTTAACAGACATGAGTGAGGCGTCATGCCTATCAAATTGAGTGCAATTTTCTCGAAGCCTTGTATGATCGCGATATGTAATTGCCTATAAACAAAGATATCATTGTAAGAACAAACGGTTGAAATCAATGAAATATTTTAATTAAATGTAATTCCTTCTTTGATTCGAAAAATTTATTAACATCCGTCAATATATTAATTAATATTCGTCATAAAACTGATATTTTCTTCATAAACGTTATTTAATATTTTCTGTATGCAATCATTTTCCATTGTCATCTAGATAATTCGATTTAATGAAATTCTCGAAAAATGATCCTATCGAAAAATAAAATTTCGTTTTAATGAAAATTATTAGCAAGTTCGAAATGATAAAAATATATGCTTCAAAAAAATATGTAAATCTGTTTATATATTTTTAGAGGCGCAACATTAATATTATTAAATAAAATAATGTTTAAATAATGTTTAAATTAAATATTTAAATTAAAACTAATTGCGCCATATTTGTAAAAAGCGAGACTTCTGATAATAAAATAGAACCGAGAATAATGTTGTCACATTTCGATAATGTAAGATCGATTCAGCAGTATCCACAAGTTATTGATAGATTGATTCGAATTGGCGGTAAACATGAAATAAACACAAGCGAGATCAATGGATCGTATGCGAGAGAAGATAACTAGCATACTCAAAATTTATATTTAACTTTTCTCTCGATAATCCGTTATTATCTTCAGGCTATTGTAATAAGACGTAACTTCCATTTCAAATAAGCCTAAAGGGGAAAAAATGCATTCGAATGTTTCTTCTTATAGTTAGCTCTTTTTTGTTAATCGATCACCAATTGCAATCGACCAGCATTATAGCGATCTTAAAAAGTCTCTTCGGCGTCAGAGATCACGACAATAAGACAATAATATCGCGATGATAGAAAAAGAGCCATTCAATGTTGAGACCGAACGACATCAGAAACGTCACTCGCTTCCGCAAATGGAGGGAGCAATAAACGTTATAGATACGGAATGTCCATGCCACTCACGTGTCACCATCGTTGTTCTGCGTATAATAAAGCTGCCAGTTTTCTTCATTACTTCTCTCGTTCGTTCTCGAGTCGCGCTCGTCGCTCGTCGTTGTGTTACATTCGTCTCTATTGCGGTTCTCCTGGTGGGTACACGGTGAGCCATTACCCTTCCTCGTGGTTACGAATATCAGTTCCACGTTCTTAGGCTCTGTTTGAATCCTTTCTTTGCCGGAGAGAGGATTTAAACTGACATGCTTCAAATTCAGACTTAGATTCTCGCTGAGGTCGACGTTCAGACCGCTATCAACGACTCTCATTGGTTCCCTCAAGATCTTCGTCGATGCTGTCAATGATGATGATGATGATGTTGATAATGATGATGATGATGATACTGCTGTTGTCGACGCTGCCGCGGGTCGTTGCTCGCTTTCTAGTTGATGCTCCTGGTTGTGTCCCTCTATTAAGCCCGAATTACAGATCTCGCCACTGTATTGCAGATTGCCGCCTGATAGGAATCCGGAATCTACGTTGCCAGTGGATTCGTTGTCGTTGTGGGCTCGTTTGCTATCTTCTGTAACATGTTTCTCCATCTGGGTGATGTTTTTCGTCGGACGCCACATTTTCGAGACACTCGAGGGAAAGAGTGAGTGAGTGAGTGAGTGAGTGAGAGAGAGAGAGAGAGGGGGGGAGGGAGAAAAAGAGATAGATAGAGAGAAAGAGAGAGAGAGAGAGAGAGAGAGAGAGAGAGAGAGAGAGAGAGAGAGAGAGAGAGAGAGAGAGAGAGAGAGAGAGAGAGAGANAGAGAGAGAGAGAGAGAGAGAGAGAGAGAGAGAGAGAGAGAGAGAGAGAGAGAGAGAGAGAGAGAGAGAGAGAGAGAGAGAGAGAGAGAGAGAGAATCTATTCCGAGAATTAGAATCAGCGTGATTTCTTTAAATCCGTAATTCTCTTCTTCAATTCTATCCTTTTAACTAGGATCACTCTCGTGCATCGGAGAACAGTATGTTCGATGGAGATTCGCCTATATGCGGCATATATTGCTACGCCACTGAAACGACGCGCGAGCTGCACGAAATTCTAACGGGTGACACTTGAAGTAAGCAGCGTTTGCGCGGAATGTGAACGCCGCGCCGGCGATTCTCTTCTTTCTTTCTTTTCTTTTTCCTTTTTTTTTTTTTAAATTTCTTTTCTCTCCCTTCCGTTTATCGCCGCACGATTAATGGACACAATCGCGAGTGCGTGCGCTTTTCAATTGTCGCTAATTTAACTTCACGACGATTTCGGATATAACGGATTGCCTCTTACTGCTCGGCGCGAGCTGTATTGTCCCGTAACTTTCGATTTCCGTCCTTGGTCCTCTGTTTATCGCGCGCGGATTGGCATATCGTTCCTACGAGTATCGCAAGTTGCTTTGAGACGTTTCTTCTTCGAGATAAGGAATTTTCCATCTAATCCTCTCGTTTTCTCGTGAGATCAACCGTGCGCCCGTTCCTCGGCTAAACATCCGTTTAGCCTTTAGTAGTTCCCTTTCATCCGTTTTTCAAAGAAGTTGTTTTCAAAGAATTCCTCAGTTCGTTGCACTTTTAAGACTCGATATCTGTTAGACGATTAATTTGTTTGCTCACGAACAATGAGAGATAAAAATATGAAAATTTGAGTTGATCAGTCCGTATGTTTTTTTCCGTGATTGCGCGACGAACGACTATCTCACTTCTCGTAATAAAACGAACTGAAGTGAACTGAAGTAGATCGAAACGGTGACGCTGGTCTTACCGACCGTGTATTTTGCGCATGCGTGGTGACAAGTGCAGTGCTCGCGTATGTATGACCAGCGTATGTATGAAAAGCGTTTATGAATCGAAAATTCTAGTTATCTTCGGCAAGATTAAATATGAATAAGTATTTTTAATTGATTTACACATTTACATACATACATTACATATTTCATTACCGCATTGCTTTTCGTATGCTATGATCCATCGTATGCTATGATCCACTCAACATCTAATAATGATTGAATTAATAATAAAAAATATTTTTAGAAGCAGTCGAACAGACTATCGGCGTTATGGTTCCTTGACTATGAATATTTTCTTTATATAAATGAAGCTACTGGATTACACAAAATTTACATGCGCGAGAAATTAGATCTGTTTATCTAGCTACATTCGGGAGTCTTTAATTGATAATGATTTCTGCAGGAATAAAAATGAAAAATCTCATTTATGACTATAAATGATTATACGATATAATAAAATCTGCATGTATTTTAAAATAAAACAATTCCAGAGTTGCGAAGAAAATGTCCTGTTAGCGAAATACGATGTGACCTTCGTCTTTTATGTCAGGCGCATATAAATCTTTCATTCCGAAAATTTTGCTTCGATAAAGTTTTACTAACTGCTTCAAACAAAATCATTACATGCCAAACGATCATTAAAGTATTAGAAAATTAATGATTAGCAATGATTAATTAGCCAACACGAAAGCGTAATATAATCAATCAATTAATCATATCAATAAACGTCAAATAAAAATAATACTGTATATGAAATAATAATACTAATAATCAATAAATCAAAATCAATAAATGTGAAATAATAATAATAGTTTTTAATTTTCGTAACTATTTAAGAGATTATATTTTTAATTATAAGACTGAAAAGTAACAAATTATCAATAATAATAATTATCAATATATAAAATTATTAATAATATAAACAAAAAGGAAATCAATTATTATTATGTATAATGCTTAATACTTTTCGAGGAGTATATCTGATACTATGCCGTGCACTTGTCAATTTCAACTTTATATATAATAGCGTATAATGTAATACGATTTTTACCAGGAGCGTACGCTTTTTAATGCGTATTTATCTTAGTATAGTGTATTTTTCTCTTTCTCTTGCGATAAGTCGCTTAAACATTATTTTCTTTTGCTTGCGATAATTCGATAATATAATCAGGAAATCTTATTAATGAGTATAATAGTATATATCTATCACGAAAGCATTTCGTGCTTTCAAATCGCCGAAAGATGGATAAGATATCTCAGCAAGTCATCTCTCAATTTATCCTTAAAATCAATAAATTTTTATTCACAATAACAATTCTTTTACACTCGTAAGACTTTCTGCACGAAATCACGCGCGCATGTAATTTATCTAGAATATATTTTATCATCTTAGATTCTGAGATTACTCTTGCATTTTTTTTAAAACATGTTAAAAACTCTTTAAAAACTTAAACTCAAACTCTTAAAAATTCTTAAAAACTCTTCGAGTTTTTCCCGGCTAATATCTAATAATACTATTAGATTTATGAATTTTAGATTAATGTTCAGTAATGCTTTGTTTGCAGAGAAAAATTTCTCTTTTGGAGGAAAGGAAATGTGATGATAAAAATTTAGAATTCAAGGAATACTTTATGTTTTTTGATCTTGAGTAGATGAGTAAATGGAACCTGTTAATTACTGATCAAAGAAATTAAATGTGCCGACTATAAATTGATAAATTTATCATATATAAACCCATAATTTATTATTTTGAATTCGTGATTTCTGAATATTAAATAACTTACAGATTACAATAATAGATTAATGGAATACGATTAAAATTAATATGATCAATCTTATTATATATCGATTAGAGAAGTGTTAACTCATTGCGCCTTATTTTTTACCATTTCGATACTGCGATATTGTGCATACATATTTTGCGAACTCTTGAATATTTCTCTCATGAATCCACGAAATTTGCGCTGTTATCTGTCACTCTTGCGTCGCTACACATAACGATTAAACTACTTTCTCCGTAGTTTACCCGATAGCGAAACACCAAGTTCGTAAACTCACCGGAAATTCCAATGGCATTTCCTATCTAAAATGGCTTCGCGACGATTTGCGCGCACCAAATCGTGAATGGTTTCGCGGCTAGTTTATATCGCGCGTATTGGAAAATCGATTCGCTGTCGTCGAATAGCCTCAATGCGTATTAAGGAGACTCTGGGCTGCAGAAATTCCCAATGGGTTTTTCCGTTATTACTGATGCCACGTTACGCCGCAATGAGACAATAAATCGTACTTATCGCTACTTCGAGTCCTCGACTCAAATTGCATACACGATTATTACTTCGCAACAATTAAAAGCGTTTTTATCACATCAGAATTTCTCGAGTCTTATGATAATGTCTCGAATGTATAATGCAATTGCTATTAAAATGACTGATTCTTCTGCATAACGATAAATAACAGCTTCATCTTAAGAGATAAAAGACAACTATTCAACATTTAAAAATGTTGAATCTTTATTTATTTATTGGATTAATAAATTAATGATTTCAATAAGTATCAAAAAATATTAATAGAAATTAATAAGTATTAACAGATATTAATAAATAATAAGTATTCATAATTTTTATATATATATATATATATATATATATATATATATAKAGAGAGAGAGAGAGAGAGAGAGAGAGAGAAAGATATGATAAAGAGCATCTTCTCATATTCTTGGTATTTTCTCACCTCGATATCGTTTGTAATATCTTTCGCACACATTATAGCAGCATTAAGATAAGATTACAAAATTAATTGAAAACAAAGGTAGAGATTCTCTCTTGCATGAACAGGTAGGAGCAAGTATGGTCGACGTCAATATTCGGATTATCTCGGGAAAAACCTAAGAGATCCGATAGCACCAGAAATGTGTAATTAACAAATTACGACCGCTATAAGTTACTATGTATTCTCAAACATATAAAATTATTTAATACAAGTATATTAAAATTTACTCGATAATATAATGAAAAGGCATATTTATTATTATAATTGTATATTTATTATCGTTTATAAATTAAAAAATTAAAAGAAATTAACTATCAATTTTTGGATAATGTAATGCGTTATACGTTAAATCGATTGTAGAATTGTAGAATCAATTCAAAGTATTAAGCAACACAAAAATAAAAAAAGGATTTCTCTTTTATACAAGACAATATTGGATTTCTCTTTTATACAAGACAATAAGACAATAACTCGATAATAAAATATATGATGTAAATATATTATAATTCGATATACTAATGCATGTATGCAGACGAATGTATTAAACTCGTAATTAAATTATTAACTCTCTAATGCATGTATGCAGACGAATGTATTAAACTCGTAATTAAATTATTAACTCTCTAATAAAGCTTTTTAATGAATGTAGTTTAATATGCGTGCGTGCGTGGCGCATACATATGCATGATGTGTATAAATATGTATAATAATTATAACGTATGGATAATTACGCGTGCACATATGCACGCATAATATATATAGTATTATACAACTACATAATAAAATTGGAGAAACTCAAATATATATATATGCAAAATCCTTCCGGAATAATGAATATCATTATTTCTTTCATTATTTTTTCAATATTCTCTTTTTGCTATTTGTAAATTTTATTCCTATTAACAAAAAGTTGCTAATTAATAATCGGTTATATTTAACAAAAAAAAGATTTGTTAAAAGAAAGTGATGATTAATGATGATCAGCTATTACTGATAGCTATTATCGCTTTTGTTCAAGTATCTAACTTCTCGAATTTTTGATATAATTTTTATCTTATCAAAAGATTCCTTTCATCTTCTTAAGAGAGCTTATCTAATACATATTTTCTTGTGCAGTAATAAATATTCATGATGTTTAGAAATTACTGAATGTTCTTTGCTTATTTATATGTTTAAAAAAAAACTTAAAAAATGCAGAAACATTCTTAGTTTGTCAGAAAAGAGTTAATAGTATAAAATTAAAAGTAATTTCTTTATTTCTGATACATAACTTTTTTTCTCATAATTTTTTTATTCTTTTTAATAAATTTCCACTTTAATAAATTTCGTGAAAGATCATACGATGCACGTGCTATTGCGTTATGCATTAGGAATGATGTTATTATTATTATAGTGAACAGAATAGATAAGAACTGAAAAGACAATGTTCGCAATACTATTTATAATTATGTCGCGTGGATTCATCAATAATCTAAATTTAATATAAATCTATATTGGTATCTCGAATTACGTGATTTGTTGTCGGAAATTTATTACTATCAGCCACAAAGATTTCGTGGAATTATAAGAATAGCAGTAAATGCTATTCCAATTTACAGCCGATATTGTCTTGTATAAAAGAGAAATCCTTTTTTTATTTTTGTGTTGCTTAATACTTTGAATTGATTCTACAATTCTACAATCGATTTAACGTATAACGCATTACATTATCCAAAAATTGATAGTTAATTTCTTTTAATTTTTTAATTTATAAACGATAATAAATATACAATTATAATAATAAATATGCCTTTTCATTATATTTTTAAAAAGTATAGAAAAGATTAAAGATACAAAAATAATTGAAAAGTAAATTATTAAAGAAAAACAGAGTTCATTGCGTGACAAAATAAATATTTTAAGAATTTCTCTTGAATTTCTCTTGAAAGAAGATAATATAAAAATGTAACACTTACATTTTACCTCTTTTTATTCTTCCGAGTGTTTAAGTCAAAACACTTTTTTTAGGGTTTTACAATAATTTTGACTAATAAGATATATAAACGTTGTTTCTTTTCGTCTATCATGATAGTTTGTGAATGTCTTCTTTATGCTTTACAGATAGCAAGAAGAAAAATTCAATGATTATATGAAACGATCGTTGGTCTTCGCTGAAAAGAGAACTCTATAACACGTCGTTGCTGTGAACTAGACTATATATGACTGATATGAATTTGTCGTGAACTTTTATAACCCAGCAGGAAATACTTAATGGTGGCGAGTAAAAGAAGAAGGAGGTGTGTTTTTGCACTTTATTCTGAATAGTCTCGGGGAGAAAAGTTGCTCCTCCCATTCTACAGAAAACCCCAATGAAAAACTTATCTAGAAGGCGTTAACTTTAATCTTGAGTAAATATTATTTTTGTCATATTGCATATATCTATTCGAATGTTTTTCATGGCTTTTAGCTAGATATGATAAAAATTTTCCAATATTGATTCAAAATTCTTTAAGTCATTAAAGATTTAAAAGCATTATATATATAGCATTATATATAAAAATCTATTAATTAGCTAATAGAATTAATAATAAACTATTAATTAATTGCGAATAAGTCTTAATTATAAGTTTCTACAGAAATATGCAGAAATATAATATAATACATAATTTTGATATCCAACGATACATAACATCAAAAAACTACAATAAATTACATAATTACATAATAAATTATATATTTCATAATAAGATAATTATGCATAATAAGATAATAATAAAAAATAGAAAAGATGATAAAGAGGGAAAGAGAATAGTATATATAGTATATAATATAAACCTAACTAAATATTCCGAATATTTAATGCCGTCTGATAATTCTGAAATCTGATAATTTGATAATTTAAAAACAAGAAGCTTTTGAGAGAATTATCAAAGTGAAAAAGTCTTGATATATGAAATTATGACGAAAGTTCAAGCGAAAAATTTGTGAAGTTCACTGCATATAAGGCAGGTATAATGTATATGTATAGCACATATTATTCATACATATATTGTGTGGAATGCATGTGAACAGTAGATCTGTAACAGGCAACAGAATAATAAAAGATAGTCTCGTAAGTGAGAAAAATATATGTAGATATAAATAAGAGGAATTTCCCACATACTGCGGTTTTTCTACACGAGCAATTCGTGCGTTATCTTTATAGTACATGCATATGCATTCTTATCTAAAAAATGTCATGAATCATAGATAAAGCCCGGATAATTATTGATATCGATTATTCAACATTTACGCATTCTAATAAATATTGATAATAAAAATATCATCAAATGAATGTTATTTCTATATTCACTATATTTCTATTTATAGAAACAACGCTATATGCTATATTTGCAAAAATAAAAACATGCGGTACACGATATTTTTAATTTATACTTTTTATTAATATTTTTTGAGAGAAGTCAGTCAGTCTTCGTTTAAAATTTATGGAAAAATATTATACATTGAAACAAATATAATTGAAAACAATTTTTATTTAACTATATACTTAAATCATTTATTTATTTGTATTTAGTGATAGATATATTTACACTTATATAAAAGCAAGAACTATAAAAATATGATATATTTTAAATCATTTTTTAAAATAAAACAGTTTTAATAAAATATTTATTTAATTTAGAAGTTTTGATACATTTATTTTTGAAATTACAAGTATTAATTAAAAAGAAACTAATTGAAAGAAATTTATCGAAAGTTTTTCTTAAATAAGAAATCGTTTATATATATATATAAACAATTATATATATATATATAAGTTTCTTTTATTAAAAGATTATTTAGAAAATAAAAGATATATTTTTCTTTTGTAATAAAAAAGTTTAATAAAAAGTTTCATAAAAGTTTTAATAAATAATTTTTTATTTGAGTATTTTATTATTTTTTATCTAAACAATTTTTTAAATTTAAATACTTTCTTGTTTAATAGATTGCATGCAAATACATTGTATCCAAGTAAGAGCAAGAGCAAGAATCTTATGTATCTGGAATCAACATTTTCACATTATTTCGGTATATATTAATTCGATTAGATGATTACCAAATGATTGATTACAATCGAAATTTTTTTGATAAATCATTTTAAAATGCATATTTGCATTATATGCTCACACAAAACAACGAAAAAACTAAGTTTGGCAGTATAAAGAAATATTACCAATAAGACTTAAGTTGTGATCAAATCGATCAATTAGATTTAAGATTTCGAACTATTATTTCATAATTTAAATCTTGATTATAATTTCAGATAATTATTATGTAACTCAAAACTAAATCTTGATCCGAACGATTCTTGAATTATATTGCTTATGGTTTTATATGTGTCATCAGTCGCATAACATTATTATTTTGTTTTCTGTTATTCGTCGAAATATTGACATATTTCATATACATTCACATCATCATATAAATTACATTTTGCGTTTGCAGCATAATATTCATATATTATTTTACGCTACAAACGCAAAATGCAATTTATATGATGAGATATGTATATGAGTGCTTTTTTTAAAAGATAAATATATCGATAAGAACAAAAAGAAATATTATATAGATATATTATACTTATATAAACCGTTATTATTTTTATATACATTATTTCTAAGTTGCTACAAATTATGTTTGTATTTCAATGAATAGCTATAAGACGATAAACAGAAACGAGGTATGCAAGACACATGCGAATTTTAAAGTTCAAAAATTAAAAAATGAACTACAATATGCAATATCATAACGTAATATATATAAAAGATCATGTGATTAAAATTTTATTTACAAATATTTACAGATAATCCAAGAGTTACACATTCCGGATTCGAAGCGAGCGAATGATATTCGAATGGAATTGGATAGGAAAGTTCTGAAGTAAGCGACGAAAAGAATTTGGAGCAAATTTGCAGTACTTTGGTGTTCTTCTGCAAATCCGCGAGCGAATTACGGAAACAAATTTAATTGAGAATTCATGTATTTGAATCCATATATTCGAAACAAGTGACATAGCTTTGAACTTCGAAGCAAGCAGCTTCGATCTTTTTATGGCGTACAGAGTTATAGCCATTTTTTTATCAACCTGATCAAGTTGAACTTGAAAAACTCAACTCAAAAAGCTCAACTTGAAAAAGCTCTGAAGAAGCTCGCTTTTACAACGCTTTTTTATAATCGTTATGATTCCAGATTTTTTCCAGAAATCTTTTCAGCGAAAGTTATATAAAAAAAACAATGTGGAATCACAATGGTTAATACAAAAATAATAACAATAACAAAAGGAACTCTTTAATGATGGAACAAGCAAGTCACTGGGACATCGGGATATATATCAATCGTGTAAAGTCCTTCCTTGCCTTGCATTGCTATTGGGCAAGGAGATATATTGCATTTTGCAAAGTAAGTTGAAGATAAATCTTGATTTATGCTACTATCGACATCAGCCATCTCAATGGGTCGAAGAGTTAAGCTATCTGAGAAAAGATCAATCGCTTAATCAGGAAACTCAATTCAGTTAATAAATGAAAGTAAAGCAGTCGGTGTTAGAATATTAGTCCGAGAGATGAATGACCTTAATGTTGTCGTCATACAAAACTATGATTATTTGGTTGAGCAAAGATGTCGAAAATATTGAGAAAATATATGTTATTTATTGTCCATTTCTTCAAGGAAAAGATACTTGCTTATGAATTATTGTCCTCTTTTAATATTAATATTTAAATAAGGATGTCATCCATATAAACATTCTATTGCAGGAAATCTTTGAGAATTGAGAATTGGCGAATTGATGCAAGACATAAGTCGTCAAGAAAAATACGCATATAGTATTAGTTAATATATTGTCTTCTCTCGCATATTTCTCTATGCAAACTGTTGCAGATCGCAGTCAACCAAATATCAGGATTTGATAGTACATCTTTTAAAAATAAAAACATACTGAGTCAAAAGTAAGTGCAAAAGTAAGTGATAAAAGGAGATAAGAGATTTTTTTGATCAATATATTTATTGAGTGAATCATTTCTCGCCATGATTGAAAAACATCCACTATTTTATGGAAATACTAGGTTCCTTCGACATTTCCGTAAATAAAATAATCGTAATAAAAACAAATAAAATATTCGGTTTAGATTTTCTTTACGCTAGCTTCACGCGAGACATACATCATAGCACATTGTATTATTTCATGAACTTCATATATAATTCTTGTAAATGTGCATTCCGCGCGAATTCCTTTTATACACGCGATATTATATCGTGGAGAAATTTGAAAGTAACGTAGTAATGGAAATATCGTTCGCCATGATTACAGAAGTGCATTCGTGCATATAAATCTTTGCACTCCTGCTCTGCCAGGATCAACAGAATGCTAGAAGTTTCTGCTACTTCCAAAACAAACCTTCTAGATGCACCAAAATGAATAACGACTTATTTAACGCGCTGATACAGCGGAAAAGTAGAGAGAAAGTATGCCTGATGCGATCCATCCATCTTCTATTTCCATCACGAACATCTTATTCGAGATCAAGAATGGAGATACTGTACTTGTCAGTGCTGAAAAATATCTATTTTGTCGGAGGTAAAAGAACTCGGGATTGGCAAACTAGAGATCATAGAGATATGATCAATCCTTCATTGTCACCTCTGTTTTCACTGTCGCTTGTATACACAAGCAATTGTAACAAGATGATCATGCAAGCACGATTACGACGTGTTTTCCACTTCGCGACAAGATCCTTAAACACTTATCTTCTCGCAATAATTATCTATTGTTTCTCTATATGCTACGACAAGTGCTTATTTATACAAAAATCGTAATCATTCTGCGGATGCTTGAATAGTAATTAATGCTTAAAATTTAATCGATTAAAACGTATTTATTAAATTCAGGACACTGGACTGATCCGTTAATTTTTGCAATCGCGAAGAGAAACGCAAATGATTTTTCGGATCTTATTTGGATCACTCGCGGACGCGCGAATAAACATCTTACAAGGTAAAATCATGTTATTCTCTATAAACAGTATAAAATTGGATTGACTCATTTATCTCATGTCTTTTCGATATTGTAAACTATAGCGACATGCGCAAGAGATTTCTTTCTTTTTGCTCTGAATTTCTTCTTGCATATCATGAAGAAGCTTTTTCTCTTCCTATAGGTGATGAATGTGGATGATCTTTATAGAATGATCGCTTGCTTTTTCTAAAGCAAGCCTTTTCGGTTTGGTATTGTCTCTAGGAGACGATACATCAAAAATTGTTGTAACTTCATAAACGACAGTAGTATTAATGTGATTCTTCACATGCCGACACGACTATAGATCGACGATAAAATGAATAAATCTTTATTCTTTGATATTGGGTGACCAATATTTTCGAGAACTCTTGATGTATATAGAATAATTTGCACAATTGTGTGACAAAGTCACTCTTTAATTCCAAGAAACATAGAATAATAGAATTATACGAGAAGGAGTAGTCTCATAATAATTTCGAAGGGTCTCTATACTTGACCTCTTATCAGCAGATTCTCTTGACTAATATTTCTATTTCATCTCCCAAATTTGTCTTCTTATAATACAGCCGGATGATGTCAGAGATTGAAAAGTCCTTCGCAATCAATAACAAGAAGATATCGCAAAAGGATGACCAATGCTTGTATTTTCCACAGAAATGTGAAGACAAATTGAATGCGAGATAACATGGTCCAGAAATATCGATGTTTCGGAAGGCAACAAATTCTTTTCCTTAAAAGTTATCGCGTAAAGTTGAAAAAAAAGCTCATTGTTATATAGAGATATTCTTGATTCATGAAGTTTTTTCAGATTTTCAGATTTTATTCAGATTCCGGATTTTATTTAACAATCATGTTTCTTGAATTCTTCTCCCGACCACGAAAATATTTATTTTGTTCTTCAAATTTTATCCACTTTGAATTAAAAAATTTGAGGTTTAATAACGCGTTTACTAATTCGTTTTTACTTACGCTGAAGTAACTTAGTTTCTTCAAATTCTTGTACGTGCGCAAAGATCGAGAAACTTCTGTAGAATTATTATTAACATCTCCATCGCTTACTTACAGACGCACGTGCAGAAACTTTGAATTGCACAATATGTAAGGTTATACGATGTACTTGTCGGCACAAAACGTGACCCAACTCGAGGGATCAGAAAATGTTTCAACACAAATAGGTGGCGAATGATAAGTAGAAGCGAGACAAAAAATGCACGCAAATTTTAATATCATAAACTCATGATTACGATATATAAAAAAGTATTGGTTAAAGAAAACATTTACAACTATTTATGGTCAAGAATGAGCGATCTTGAGTGGTACTCTCATTTAACAAGGAAATTTAAATCAAGCCATTACAAAAATTTTGCAAAACGAAAAAAGTTTTGAATATATTGCTGTACTGCAAATCCGCGGACAACGGTTTAAAAACGTGTTGAATAACATATTCATGTATTCAGATCTAAAACAAGTGATTTCAAAGCAAGTGATTTTGATCTTTTTACAGCGATACAGCCGCTTTCTATGCTCTCCGATTCAGAAAAAGCTCCAATTCACTTCTGCGATAGCTTTTAATTGTGATTTTAAATTGCTCCCGAAAATTTTAGATATTTTTTTAGTGAAAATTACATGAAAAGGAAGAATGTAGTAATCTAAAGTTATTATGGTTAATGCAAAAATAACAAATTGTTCATTGAAATAAACAAAGTGTTTGCATCGAGCTTGTTTAATTGTTCATATCATTCATTTCATTCATTTTATGACTTGAGAATTGTGCAGGGTCATTGACTGCACTGTGCTGACTCGATCGGCACGTAAAATCTTACGGTGTGTGATATTTATATCCGTAAAATATGAAGCAATATCAAATCGCTTGTGATCGCAATTTATTATAAAATTATCATATTATTATAAAGATGTGGAATGCTTTAAAATTTTGCGTGTCATCTTTGCGCAGAATTATGCAAAACTTGTTTTTATTGCATTCGTAACAGTTTGAAATGATCCCTCTCGCTGTAATATTATGATATTGTTTAATATCGAATTTTGCTTTAATTTATTTAATATTTATGTTTTTACTACTTATTTCATTTTGAAGATGTTCGATATTTGTTGAATAATTTTACATCTACTTTTACATATTATCTATTGCAAATCACACATGTTAAAGTGTGTATATATATGTATATATATATAATACTATATCAGACGACAATTATCTCGAACATTTTTTTTAATCTGTTAGCTGAAAAAACTTGGAAAGATTTTTAATATATTATATATTATTGCATATATCTTATATCGTAAAAAATAGATGCACGATGACGATGAACATAAGTGAAGAAGAAGAGAAGAGAGTAAAAGAAAAAGAAGGTTCAAGCTAAAACAAGTTTATTTCATGTACTATTATCCTATTATCTAATTCATTCTAATAAGTGAATATATTAAATTACAATAGATTAGATTACATATAAAATGTCGGATTCTTCTTATATTGATAATAATGCATCAAGTATGTATGTGTGTGTGTTTGTTAAATATATCTTTTAATCTTAACTGTGAAATGATCATCTCTCGCTATGTACGTGTATATGTGTGTAAAAGAAACTTTATATTTTCTAGAAAAGATAATATGTCTAAAAATAAACACGATTTTTTTTTTCGTTAACAATCGTGTAACTTTAATATATTTTTAAGAGTATCCTATAAATGGCATCCGCGTTGTAAAATTTGAATAACACAAATCATATATCTGAACAAATTATATTGCTATAATCTACGAATAAACTCCTCGCCTAGAATTTTACGCAGTTATAACTTTTTTGTCAATCTTTTGCCGAAAATTCTTTTTTCGTTCCGCTAATAAATAATCTGAGCCGATTTGCTGATAAATAATGTTATTGTCTATGTCATTTTTTAATATCATATATCTGTCCCGATAACATTGAAAATGTTCAACTTTTAACGACAATAATATTATCGTAATAAGTATTGTCGCGATCAACATTGCTGCCCCACGACGCAATATCATTAAACATAATAATAGGTATCTTTCAATTGATGATGATGATTATTTATAATTCACCGTGTACTTCTTTTATGCTATTCACTGAGCAGCGACGTTGTTTTGCACAATATATGGGTTATAAACGTTAGGAAACGTTATCTACTATCTATTCTATCGCTAATTTTACTATTACCATTCGTACTAAATTCTTATAAATCAATAAATGTTTGATATCAATAATCGATATATTAGCTATGGTTTACAATCTTTTCTGTTGCGTAAATTGAATTACAGCGATATATATCGTGATAATGTAAGCTTATGATGCTTTAGATGCCTTGAATTCGGCCATTAGTAGTATCATAAATTGAAAACAGACCGGTTAATGTTGTTATTCGTGTAACAAAGAAGGACACAAAGGTCATGTATGGCATCCGTTGTGTGGTGCATACGGAAGGGAAACTGCGAGTACCACACAGAATCGGCAGCTATAATTGCGAATCCATAATTTGTAGGAAGGACAAAGGGGTTATTCAGAGGTCGCCTGCAAGTAGAAAGTCATTAGTAGCGGCAGAAATTATGAAGCAATAACAATAATGAGTATATTGCAAATAAAGCTCTAGCACTACAAAATAGCACAAAACTTAATGTTCCAGCGATAGAATTGCTCGACAGCCATTATTATTGAGACATAAAGGATAGCGAAAAGAGAACGAGCGACCTCCGAAATTCATCTACTGCCTTTTCTCGAAAAGGAGCATATTTAATTTGGATATCAATGTGCGATGTTTTCATGATTGCGAAAGTTTAAAAGATGATTTATTTTGCTCCGAATAGATCTTTACATGAATTTGAGATTTTTCTTGAATCGAGGAAATCAGAAGACTACCGATTAGAAGATTCCTTGGCCGAGAACTTCAACCTTCGCTCTTTGAGATGGCAGGGACAGAATCTTTAGGCCGAAGAACGGAGACAAGAGCTTGAAGATTGGTGAAACAATTTCTCATGTCTGCTGAACATAAGCGATAAGTACGAAATGAATGCTTCAATAGTAGATGTCACTGAGCTTGCTGCATTTAGCGGAAATAAGTCGTATTGCGCATTATATGATAAAATGGCCTTGTTTAAGCCATTAAGATATAAGGGATAAGATTAAAACATCTATCTTAATTGGAGGCCGATATCGAAGAAACGATATCTAAACAAATTAGACGAAACATTTTGCCTATCCTTGGAAGAATATCTCTGATGGCTAGCTGAGTTGATCAAAACACCAAATTATTTGATGAATTATCTAAGAAAAGTACTGTATGTAATATAGCAATACCAAGGCGATCTTCATTGAAAAAAAAGCGCCTATTAATAAATTCTGTCCGTATCATGCATGGCATAGTATTACGCATGGCATTATATAGAAAGTATACTAAAACGTAAAGAAAATATTAGAAGGAATCGGAACGAGCAAAAGCGATAGATATATCTCACAAGACAGATCTGACAAGGACAATACATAGAATCTTAGAAGATCTGTTGAGTTGGTCTGATCAGTTCAGTTGATTAAAATCTGTGAGGTAGATCGCATCGTCTAATCATAAAGTAAATCTGGCTGTAGAATCTAGTAGTTTCCGAACAGATCAATTCCAGAAAGTTCTGAGAAGACTATTCTCAGGGAAAATGGTATGTTAGTAGATCTGATATTATTGGCGATGATTAAGATTTATTGAGCAATCGTCAGACTAAAATACCTGCTTACCGTTTGGTTGACTCCGACTCGTCGTAGATTGACCTCTCGTTAGCAATGGAGGAGGTGATAATAGCTACCAAGCGAACAGTCTCGAAAAAAGCTGCCTTTGACCCCTAACAATAAACACATTAATCAGCATGTCTCACTAGAGAAATCACTGAGATTACTGAGTATGATTGTCTTCAGCGTGATATTTTTGCAGTTTGTTGAAAGAGGAAATTAAAGAAAAAAAACAAAGTCTCAGATTATATATTCACAGCTTATAGTCCGATCTTCTTAATAAAACGGGCAAGATCTTAGATCATCTAATAGTAAAAATGGTTCAGATGATCTAAAAAACTAAGCGAATCTTTCCTCTCTTCAATACAACTTCAAAAAAAAGCTTAAAACTTGAATAATATCATAAAGATTAGACAGGAATCCAAATCTCTTCAAGAAGATAATAAATGCAGCCAGTATTTTTGAATATGTAATGCTTTCAACACGGAGCGATATCAGAAAAAACATCGATTTAATGAGATTATGGTCTATTTATGAAGATTTATGAAGACTAATAGATTCGTATTTATTCAATCGTTCACAAGGGCAACGATATAAAAAACATGCGCAGATTTTACAGATAAGTTCCCCAGAGATCGGGTTTGAATCCATTTCTTTCCAAATGGAAATTTTTTTATCTACAATGAGATTTTGAAGATTAAGTTACCACAGTACTCAATAATAGAATTTTTAATGACATCTTAATCTTGATAAGAGCCTCTTTGATAAGACCTAAAGAAGCTCTTAGCACGGGCGAAGCTAAAGACAAGCATAACTGTCAAATTAAGAATATGATCCTGAAAGAATATGGAACTTGAAAACTCCAGTATAAAAAACAGAGACTGTTCGGATCTAAGGACGTTTGAATTATTAGTGATAAGATCTTGAAATACTTGGAAATTCTGCTACATCTCGAGTGGATATTCAAGAGATATCTTGAGCAACAGAGAAAGCACGAAGGATAATTCTGAATGCCTTAACGTCTAACTTAAAAGACCTAAACAAACAAAAAGAAAATGTATGCCATTATAGTCCGCTTAATTATCTTATGCGGAACGCTCATTTGGGCTCATCAAGATAATTCTATCTTGAAGGACCATATTTGCACCGATTATCTGAGTACAACGCACCAGTGCATCTACCATACGATATTGGAGATGACGAGTATTTTGACTCTTTCGATTGATATTGTTGTAAGAAACTTACATTGATTATTTTTTCATCTTAGAAATGCGGAAATTAGAAACACAATAGATAATATAGAATGATAATTATAAGATGAGCGATAGATAAACGATGCCAATGATAAAGAAAGCGATTTGCACGCAAACAGTTTTCATTTGAAAAGAGTTTGAAAGGAATGGTGAAAGCAATTTCAAAAGGAAAGATTTGCATCATCCAGAACAGAAAGATTCTTGCCCTTGCTTAACGGATGACTAAAACAGGAAATTCAAGCAAACTACGTCAGCCAGTTCATCTTGGCTACGGTTACTTTGCTGCATTTTTGCGTAAGATAGATGGGCTGCTGGCACTTCAGTGCGCGCATTGTTCAGCGATTGTAGACGATGTCGAGCATATTTTAATGGAGTGCTCCCAAGTTGGACTGATGTTGAATCGCCAGATATTGGCGGCTTTAGTTATCCCCTCCAAATTGACGGATAATTGTAATAATCGATAATGATTCACTTCTCCGATAACTAGGAAACGATATCACTCCAGGTACCGATGATTATATGAAGCAAAGAGAAGATAGAGTAGATTCATTTCCGCATTGCATTTGCTTTCAAAATTATTTGAAACAGAGACGGAGATTTTTCTATTTATCTTCTCAAATAAAAATTGAGCGCTTATAGATACATTTACATTTAGATGCAAGAGTATCGGCAGTAGATAATTTGAGATAAAATGGCGAGTGAAGCAACTTGTTTATTTTTGCTATTATTAATTAAATGTAGGTTTTCGGTATATTCATAAATATTAAGTAGAATAAATTGAAGTAGTCTAGGATGAGCGCGAGCTTCTTCTGGTGATATTCTTTGCGTTATCTTTCATGGGCTTCAAGAGATGTCATCACTTAATCAAAAGGGCGACATTTGAGAAAGTTTCTTAATAGATAGAGCCTGAAGAGGATTTTTTTCTGGCGGCATGCCTGGAAAATTGTCCCTCCAGATATATTGTACAGATTTTTCTTTGTTTAACCAAAAAAATAAATTGCTTGAAAACTACATTTTGACTGATGATGATAATTTCAGTAATGACTTGATAGTGATATTTTTGTTTACAAATAAATAATTTTATACAATTTTCCATAAATTTTCTAATATTCGTTAACGAACTTATATTCGATTACGACTAGACAACATGTTTGCAAGTCACAATGAGTGATGAATAAGTACATTCAAGGCCAAATCCCTCTTATGAGACTTTGGTTGACTGTTTGCAACGTCGCCTATCTTATCATATTATCAAGGGCAATTGCTGAATTAGAAGTATCCGCTATTTGCAATTTATTCGAATTTATATTGCAATTGTAAGCAATGAATGAAGATATGATGTCTGAGCTTCTTGATGTTTGTGTTCAATAAAAATATCCCAATTTTTGCTTTTTTTGTTAATTGTAAGTTAATTGTAAGTCAATTGTGAATTCAAAATGCGAAGTTATGTCTCTCACGTGCACGTCTAACAGCAAAGTGCCATCGCATCAATTTCCAAAAAACACTAATTGGATTGACTGGTTACATTTTAATATTTAGGATTAACACAACGAAATAAAAATATAATAAATAAGTTACATGTCACAAACATTTTAAAGATAGTGATCATAGTTGTTTCACAAATAGAAGATATTTAATGAACATCTATGAGATTAATACATATGAAAATTAAATAGAAATTTTCTTATATTAACAATATTAGAAAAACAACAGAAAAATGTTAGAAAACAATAGATATTTCACAATTAGAAAAAAATGCAATGATTAAAAAGAAGAAGAAGATACTTCTAACATGAATACACAAATAGAAAATATAATAATAGATTATGAAATATTAATGCATCATGATCGAAATACATAGATTATGAAATGGGATATAAAAATGATAAAATAATTAAAAGCAGAACAAATTATAAATCAAGAAATATTAAAACAATAAAGGAATGATTACACTGTGCAAAAAAAAATTTAATTTCACAAATAACAAGAAAACGAAAATTGTTTTCTGTTGCTAGAAAAGTTTATAATAAAATTACAAAAAGAAATAAAATTTTAAAAAATATTAATAAGCCTAAAAAAGAATATGTGATTAAAAATAGTTATGTTAAATATAACAGACTATAAAGATAGAAAAGATGAAACTACTGTTATACAACAAAGATTTATATATTATAACAAGAAATAACGAAATTATATCGAATGATGAAGATTCAATTTGTTTCTTACATGTAACCACGATCTCTTCCTAAAGTTTCATTATTTGTTGAATAATTATATTAGATATTATACATTAAAATCTAGCGATAAGTTAATATATATATTAATTGACAAATTTAATTAAATTTATAATTAAATTAATAAATTTAATTACAAATATAATAATAAATAAATTTATACGTGATAGATATGAATTTAATATTATATATATAAAAAATATATATATAGGAAAAATTAATAACGGAATAGAAAGAAAATAAACGCTGAGAAACTTCGATTAAAAAGAAATATAGTTTAATATGATGATAGCAATAGACTTCGGGTCGAAGTAGTGTTTGAGTTTTATATCATTTTTGGGTGGCAACAAAACAATTACACATACAAAATTTTTTAAAGCTTTCATAAATCAATATTTTTATTGAAATGTTTTCTATAGCAATGAAACAATTTAAGTAAACAAATAGACGTTGATCGATTCCAATAGTTATTCGTCTTTAATTTGCGCCATCCTGAAACTGTCGCGCAGCGACATCTTTGTTAATAATTTCTTATTGACTTTGCATATATTACAAAATCAATTAAATATAAATACAATGCAAAATCGTTTTATATAATATATGCTATGAATTTATATCATATATGAATTCTTAGTAAGCTATAAATATAAAAATTATTATATGATTCATTTTTTTAGAATAATATTGAAGTTAAAGAAATTTCGTTTCACATATAATAATGTAAAAAGTCGAAATGATGCTTTATAATAATAATTACATATTTGAGCTCTTGAACAATGTGATGCAGAAATCCTTCATGGTTTTAAAATTAAATATTTAATGCAAATTTTTAATGCATTTATATACATATATATATATATATATATATATATATATATATATATATATATATATTATTTCACTCTCTTTGCTTCAGAGAGAAAGAGAAAGCATAGGTATATACGTAACATAATCAGACAATCAATGTTAATATATCACATTTTACTCGAGTTTTTGTATGTTGCTATGCCTTTGTAGCAGATATAAATGCAGTTGCTATAAATAGAAACAAAAATCTTCTAAAAGCCTGTTTTCATCGTGGAAATCGCAATATAATAATTAAATAACCTCTAATGAATGAAATCGTTTCATTAAATTGCGAAACGCGATTTATTCATTGATATGTCATCCTGTCGTGAATTGAAGTGGCCAATTTGGCACATAAGAGAGGTATCATTGAAAATGAATTAAAATCTACAGAGTGCTTAATATTACGTCATTGACGTATGCTTATCTCATTACGATTTATCTGATTGTGCGGCTATTATTCTTTCACCCTATATCGCTCGTATGATCGATTTATTGAACAGTAATGATAATGTTTCTAATAAAGTCGCGCAAATACATAAAATTATATTGACCATAATCGATAATCTTTTTATGTTGCGAATCATACGCGAAACTAATTACTAATAATCTTTATAGCATAACTGATTGTGAATTATTGATTATTTCGAACACGTTTTTGAATATAGAATACTGTTATACAAAATTATAGAAGCAATATATAATAATAGCAATAAAAGAGCAAACAAAAATGAATTCCCAAATTCTCCTTTGACAAAAAAGGATTCATTTAACAATTAAATCTGCTTTTTTCATTCGTTATTGTACCGATCAACCGATCGCAAAAGTTATGATAAATAAATAAATAAAAAAGGTATATTGATATGATGAAATATTTTATTTCCTTTTTATATTATTTAATAAAGATATTTGTTCGCAAAGAATTTTCTCGTTTCTCTCTTTTTTCCATATATCTCTTTTATTTGAAAGAGAACATTTATTTGAATTGAAAATTAATTAGTCTTAAATGTTTGATCATGCTTTACAACTGAAAATTAACTTCGCGAGCGAACTCATGCTGAGATATTGTTCGTTCTTCAGAATTAGCAAAAGAGATAATTTTGTTACAATAATAATTTTGTTACAAAATTGCATGCGATATATTTATTGCCTCTTAAATAATTCAAGTCTAGATCGCGCAATCACTATTTTAAGATAATTGTTGAATCATATCAATAATGAGCTCGTAATGCGCGTTAATCACGTAATCCTCGCAGAAATCCAAGAAGATGATACACAAATTTAAAGTCTTTCAATAAAATATCCATTTTATTCAAGATACATTTTTGAACATCGAAGCGCGATATGTCGAGCGATACAATTTGTTGTTAACTTTATTATACATACCAACATTTTAGCATCGATCACTACATCATCGAATTCATAACGCAATTCATCAAATAGAAAAATCATTCAACAATTGTTTAAGAGCTTCATGAAAATTTCATCCGCATTCTCGTTAATCTATGTCAACTTTCCCTCGATGTAGCTAAAACTTTCACACAACAGTGTATATGTCCTATTATTACAGATCCTATTATTGTATTATAATATGTATTCAAATTTTGTTGCTCCTCCCGTATATTCCCATATTAGCATAACAATTGCATGGCACACAATAGATACATATAATGAATTTCAAATTTGACATATTTATCGAAGATCAGCTCGCTTTCGATGTTCCATATGATACCGTGATTAATAGTGTTCGATCGCAATCGAACAAACACAGGATACTTCTGTCTATTGAAATTCTTTTATTCTCTACTTATCTCTTATGAGAGAAAAAAAACATATATCTTTCCTTAGGATGAGAAATTATCAGCTTTGTGAGCCGCGATTTCATATTCAATTCAGTATTATTGATGCATCTGAAGATTATTTCCCAAGAACAGATATCTTTGCAATTATTTCAAATGGTTTTGCTCCAACCATCATCATCAATGCATCATTAGCGTAATAATTCTGTTAGTGTTAATAACTTTGTAGAACTTCAGTGCTTAACATATGTATAGAGATCTGTGAAACACTCTATGATAGAACTTTTTTCCACTGTTTTCTGAAGGTTGTTTTCGTGAGCTTATAAATTATAAATACTAATTCTCTATCCGATAAATAGGATTTTGCATAAATATAAGTCTGTTTTCATAATCATCTTGATGCAGTCTCAGGATGACAAGATAAAAACGTTTAAGAGAAGAGACAATTGAGTTTCGAATATTGGTAATCAAATGGCTGGAAAAACGGTTAGTAAAATATTCTTCTCTCACTAATTGAACTTCAATTTAACTTCAATATTCTTTTTTCATTTTTAACTTCAATGATTACCATCAATCGGATTGGTAGATCTTCCTTTCCTAAATCTAAATTGAAACTTTAATAAATTAAGAGAGTTTTTATCCCGCTCTCTTTTCTGACCATATGCACTTCAATAATTATTCAGTTCAGTTTTAGAAAGCATATTGGATATTGGCATATTGGAAGTGAAGAAAAAATTCCTTCTTTTCCTTTCCTTTTTTCTTCAATAACTTTTTTAAGAGATTTATCATTTTTTGAAAAAAAAGATATTTTTCGTGAGACATTTGAAAAATAGTTCATTAATTTTTTTAACTAGCCATATGATTATTAATCAGATGTTCATGCCGACGTTATCCGGGATCAAAATTGCTTCTTGTCCATTCTCTTGAGAGGCTATATTTTTCCAGCGATATCTTCCAGTGATATCACTGGAAAAATATTCTTCGTTTTGTTTATGTAGCAATGCCAGAAATTGTTTATAGAAACAAGCTTAACGTTTCCTTTAAAAACTTCTTTTCCAATATCTCGCTCTCGGTATAAGAATTGCAATCCTCTCTCAATTTCTCCAAGACTATTTTATTTTAAGATTTTTCTTATGGATCTTCCTCTGAAGTATTTAATTACATATTCTCTGTTTCTTTTTTTGCTAATTTTATTTCCCTTTTCAGATTTTTCCTAGCCTGGCATAAATCTCAGTATATCACAATATTTCTCTGTCAATGTTATTCCTAGCACATCATCGAATTCGGATGAACACTCCTTTCTTTTTAATATACTCTTGTCTTAATTGTCTAATATTTTCTTGTGTCAATCGCATTTAAATTTTCGTTTTAATGTATTACGTTTTAATGTTTGCTATAAGAAGCAGTTGATCGTGATATTACCGTGATATTACATATTTTCATTGCAACTTCTTTGTTGTTCTCTCTTTCAATAATTCTTAGCTTTTCTGTTGATAGGATCAGAATTTAGCTTTCAGAATATTATTTTTTATAGCTATTATTTTTTATACCTTTATTTAGATATTCCTAATGAGATTACTGATTGTAGTTTGTGGAGTATAGTGTTATGGAATATCTTCAGAGATAAATTTGTGAAAAGTATGATTATATAGTTACGATTCAAAATCATTTCTATTCTAGCATTTACTTCCCAATTTCTCACGATATAGACTGTTTTAGAACTGCTCCTTATTACATATATGAACTATTTTATCATCTGTTGAATGTGGAAATCGAATCTTGATTTAAGCGGCATTAGTTTAGATGATTTTGTTTTTTTCTAAAATTTCGTTTTTAGGATCTATGTTTGGAAATCCTCCTGATATGGATTTAGCACTTAAGTCCCAAATAATTAATATTAAATGATGAAAATATTTTCTGACAGATATATCCAATTCTTCAAAACAATTTTTAAATTCTCTTAAACTGTTATTATAAAAAATAACAATCTATAATGTAGATTTCTCAATTTGCACGATTGAAAATTTCCCTTTCCTATGATGATTGAGATGCATTTTTGGAACAGTTGTCGCATAATTATAGATCTTCTATCAAGATCATCAATTTAGTTGGAAAATTCTAAAATGTTGCGCGATATTGCGACGATCTGCGATAATTTCTATACCATGCTATTCTGAATTACATATTGTGCAATCATATCTTATGCAATTCTCAAATAGTTTAAGTTCGCTCAAAGTATTTTTGTTCATCATATTTTCTATCTTCACTATCTTTATCTTTCTTATAGAAATCTTATAGAAATCTATTTGATCATCCGAGATTTTGCGATGTAATTAATATTGCCAACTTTATGATTAACTCTCAACTCAACTCAGATCATTTCATGTCGAATATCAGATTGGATATCTCATCACATTCGGATATCTTTATGCTTTGTATTACGCTTCAAATACAACGACATCGAAACTTGGCTTGGGCTTGTATTGTCTTACATATTCCAATTTGAGATATCGAAAAGATCGCAACGGTTTCGCTTTTAAAATCTCGATCTTAGCTCATCCAACTAATCTTGATTTCGTTTCTTTCAATTTCAGCTGGTTTTGCAACAACAACATTAATGAACGTTAGGACGTTCATTCCAAATTATATTTAGTCTATTTCTGATGAATCGACTCAATACGAAGTTCATCTAGAATTCAGTCGTCAATTATTACTAGTTAAGATAGATATAATTTTCCCCAACTAAATAAAATCATCTAGATATTCGCTGAATATTCGCATTTCGGCTTCCCTCGTTGGCTTCCTAATCCTAATAATTGTTTCTATCACTTCGTTTAATTTCGAAGATAGATTATCGATCTTATTTGGATTTTCTAGTTGAGAAACTTCAATGAGAAAACTTTCCCTCGCTTGTTGGATTTTAATATCTTTTATTTTCAATTCTGAGAGAAAATTTTCTTTTCCAGACAACTTCCACATATCAAACGGTGGCCATCCTATAAATGCCATTGTTGTGTACGTATGTATCAGATCACAATTTTTTGTGATCTGATATATACTTTTGCTTTTTTTGCTTTTTAAACTTGCTATTTAAATAGTCAAAAAATAACCTCCATTTTTCATTCCATATGATTTAGCGTCCATTCGGACAAAACATCTTGATATCCAGATATCCAACTTAAATATTTAGAATTATACTAGATGCTTCGGGGGAATCATTTTTGACAGTTTTAAGTACATGCAGTCATCGACAGGATATCTTATACTAGATTTGGAACTTTAATACATTCTTAGTTTGGTTTGTCTTCCAGGATCTATTCAAGAAGATAAAACCCAAGTTTTACTAGAATTTTACTAAGAGTTTAAATACTCATACTTCCTAAGGTTATTGGAAACTTTATCATCACGATCAGAAACAGCTGCATATGATAGAGCAACATAGATATGTGGAAAGATAACATAAAAGATACTCTTTTTTAATAACTTTTTTAATAAAGCTATGCTTAAAGTTTATATTTATCACTGTCTATCAATGCATGTTCATTTGCTAATCTTTGTAAATTAATATTTTGATAATTATTGTCTAACTAAAGAAGTTTCATGTCAAATTTAATTCGCTCTATCTTCTCACGAGCATTCGTTTATCACTCTATAGTTATGTCTAATTACGTTTGATTGATTAATTAGAAAAATGCTGAGATATCAGACAGTTGAAGCGAAAAAAAAGATTTAGATCAAGTTAAGAAAACTTGATTTATTTTACTTGTTAACACTATAAATATTAACATATTTTTGTTCTATTCATCATAAATTTAATCTAAATAGTACATATATATTTACATTAGTAGTTTCAATAAAATAATTCTATGTACATTATCTATCTATGTTTATTTTCATTTGTGTATATGTTATCTGCACGTCTTCTAAAATAATAATAGCGCTACTATATAGTAAATTGTGTCCATTTTGCCATTCTTAAATCTTTTTCTTTCTTAAAATCTTATCATATCAATCCTTGATGCAAAATTGTTTGTTTGAGAAACAAAGATGCGAATGTTTTAACGACAAATAATAATGACAAAAAAGATAATGGACTACTATATAAATTATTTAAAATGATGGAATAATCAGATAATCAAGCCTAAAATTGTACATTCTTCTGCAGGAGAATATCAATTAATTTTAGTTAATAATTGAAATGTAACTTAATATATTATTATTTAAAAACACATGACGATATATAATATAATACAACATATAATATAGTTGAAAGTAATAAAATAAACTGATTTATTATCCTTTTTTTATTCTATTATTTCTACATTATTCCAATTGAAATTCGTTTTTCTGTTTCAAAGATCATAATATCATTGAACTCTTGATAAAGAAAACAAATTAGTGTTATTTATTTTTCAACTCTTCTTTGTTAAATGTTTCTAAAAAAAATATGACTAAATAAATGACTGAATATTTTAAAATTTCGAAATATAGCTTGAAATGTTTAAAAATAATTACAAAATCAAAATTCAACGCTCAACATTGAAAGCATTGTGAGATTTATACAATTCAAGTTGTTAAAATCCATCATACAATTGATCAAGATTATTACTATTAAAGTAATTATATAAAAATGGATGGAAAAGAAAAAATTTTATTCGGAACAAAGAAGAAAAGACTTCAAGTTAAGAAAGCAAGTTTTGCTAGTTTGCCATTTTTATTAGTAAATTAGTAGAAAAATTAAAAGCCATGAGAGAAATTCTAATAAACAGAATTACCAATCAACTATTGCATATTTGAATTTGTTAATGTATTGTTGACAATTAGCGCTCTTAATTACAAGGATTATAATGAGAGAAAAAGTTTAGTGAACTAGTCAAGAATTCAGATTTAAGATTGTTATGGAATACATTTATGGAATGCATCAATTTATATATCGAAATAGATTTATAGGAAGTAAATCAAAGTAAAAATAGTTTTAATAATCAAATTTAGGGAATGGTAATTATAAATAATAAAGATTAATTATAAATAATAAAGAATAAATTTATTTTCTGAAAAGACTGATACATGAGATTTTCCAACAAAATATCTTGGTAACGATTCAATTTTCTTGATAACTTTAACTGTCTTATAATATTATACTTTTATCTTTATGTTTATAATTGTGTCAGCAGCCTTTAATTACTGTATTAAAGTAATTGAAGTAATGACTTTATAACGAAAAAAAGCTATCAATGAATAAAATAAAAAAATAATAAATAAATACTGAAAATAATAAATAAATCTAAAAGTGATTGTTTTCGAAAATGGAAGATGATAAAAAGGAATTTAATTTGTTTTGTGATGTCATGTTAGAAATGAGAATTTACAGATATAAAATTATCAATATAGAAATAAAATTGAATTTTTGCCAAGGATATAATATTTGAAAAAATAACTTGAAATAACGAAACTCTAACGAAGGATTTTATCCAATTTAAGAAATAATAATTTTAGTGGATATTAATATTGATCAAAGATATGCGCAGATTTTCGAAACGCAAAAGGCACTGAGATCCGAGCATCGAATGTTCAAAGCATTTTCCATTATTAGAAAAATCAGCTTCGTAAGTACTTTGAAGAAGAAAGAGAAAAATTCCCTTTATAATATAGGAATAGCAAATTAAGATCCATAAAAAATTTTTATCGTATTTAAACCTGAAACTTTAAATTTCACGGTTTTTCCCAAAACCGTATTTTTCAAACTGTTTTAATGTGCGATATCTCAAAACTGAATTATCAACTTTCCTGTTTTGTAGATTCCAGATAGATGTCTATTTTTAATTGGTATTAAAATAAAGATGACATTTTTAATATTTCGTAATTTTAAGATCTCTCCAAACTGAAAAAATTAATTAAGATATGAAATTTCTTTTTTAGACATGCCATTTTGCAATTAAATTTTTATTTTTAATTTTGACAGGATTATGGATTATGAGAGCATACATTTTTTTAAATGCTGTACGAAATTATTCATTAATTGTTTAATATTGCAAGTAATAAAATAAAATATAATTATCGTATATTGCTGAATACTGTATATAAATATGTATATAAAATTTACAAAATTGTATGTTTTATTTGCTAAAAAATTTTTTTTCGTCATAATATGACATTTCGAAAGAGGATAATTAATTGGATAACGAAGTTGAATTCATATTCTTTGTGATTTTGCTGAGTTTAAAAGTATATCTTGCGTGCAATAAATTATGCGAAATAACGAAATATTCTATCATGAAATATTCGTAGCATGAGTACAATTGCTATTGACTGTGTGTCTTGACACAATGCAGTTTCGATATCGATAATGTGTTTTCAGCCAAGATAAACTTAAATCATTTCATATCATTATTCTATCAAGATATGAAAACATAAGTAGCATATGATCATTCATTATATTTTCATAAGTAGGCATCTTATAATTAGTTGCGTATATATTTCCTTTATTCATTATTATTTAATATTTTCGTGGATCATCGATTTTACATCTAATTTACTAAACGATAAATCTTTACGTTTCAAAACTGATATCTTTTTGTATATTCGCATCTAGAGATCCTCTTTCAAATGTCACGATGTGACGTCTCATATATCTTCTTCTATTCTTTTATCGGATAATAAATTATTCGTGATTATTCTGTCATCTCTATCATATCGCGTGTTTGAAATAAAAATCGAGTAACTTTGTGCATTCGCCGCTGCGCGGCGCCATTAGTCAGATCGCTGTGGCGATGTTCGCCGAGCAATGCCGAGCAAGACCGAGCGCGGCCGAGTCGCACGCGTATTTCGCGACGCGACGTGCCATCGTGCGACTGTTCGGTCGTGGTACGTGTCGTGAGCTTTTTCCGCTTTTTCGCACATCCACATCGTGATTGTCCGCGTTGCGTTTCGCGCGTGTCTACGCATACCGTTCGCGATTGAACGAATGGCAACGCGTCGGCGTGGCTTTCGTCGGCTGCCAGAGCATCTTCCGAAAGAAATCGGAGACGTGTTACACCCCGCGCACCCACGTACGGTTGTGTTGCACGATTACCCTTGCTGTGTTGCCTGACTCTGGTGCCGGTGTGCTCGACGAGGAGGCACGAGCATGGAGTGCGTCCGGTGCGCCTGTCTCAACTTGTCACAAGCCATTACCGCAGCCCCGCTCGCAACGAGGTAAGTGCACCCGGTTGCATTTTAGTTGATCAGAGTAGGCGGGAAGGGGAACGGCGGAGGGTTGACGGCGGCCGAGACGTCGTCGAAGAGCCGCTCAACGGGACGAATCGCTAAAGACTCAGCGATGGAACAAGGGAGACGGAGAAAGAGACAGAGAGAAGGAGACGACACGATTCTACCTGCCTCCGTTCTGCCCCACTCCGCCCCTATTCTCGGCTCGGTACCTGACCTACTTGCGCCGCGAGCTGTCATCCTACGGTCGGTACTGTTCCGGCTGCACCGGCTTGCCCTTTCGTATGGTCGCACGGATCTTCGTTTGAGGTTCTCTCGTTAATCCGCGACTTGCATCGCGCGAACTCTCTCGCGGACGAGGTCCTGCCGAAAATACGGGCTTTCCGCGCGTAGGGGGAACGGGCAGATGGGAAAAGAGAGAGAAAGAGAACGCGGGCGACTCGCGTGGACCCCACACGAGGACCAAAAGCGATAGGAATACGGCAAGCGTAAGCGCAGAGGCACGATCGCGAGGAAAGAGGGAACGAGTTTGAGAACTGGCACCGCCGGTCGATCGTCGTCGTCGTCACCGTCGCTGTTACTACCGTTGCTACTGCTGCTACTATTACCACCATTACCATCACTACTATCACTGCCGCCGCCGCCGCCGTCGCTACCGCACCAGGTGATCCCCGAAGCGCGTTATTTCCTAAGAGCGGAATGCCAAATAGCCTTTCCGTGCGCGCGATCGACTAGCGAGCGCCTTCTCTATGCTCCTTCATTTCGTTCTCTTTCTGTCTGTCTGGCCGGCTGTCCGTCTGCCTGTCTGTCTGTCTCTCTGTCTCTCTGTCTCTCTTCCGCTCTCCTTCCCTTCCCTTCCCTCCCCTTTCCTCCCTTCTCCCCTTCCCCCTTTCCCTCCTCTTCTTCTTGCTTGCCGTGTTTCCCTCCCTTTCTCGTGTCTTCTCTCCCTCGAGAGAGAAAGGTCATCGGTCTCGAATTCATCTTTTGTCCGCACCTCTCGCACAGAGGACGCGTTTTCCCTCCCTCCCTCCCTCCCTTCCCCCCCTCTCTCTCTCTCTCTCTCTCTCTCTCTCTCTCTCTCTCTCTCTCTCTCTCTCTCTCTCTCTCTCTCTCGCCCTTTCTTTTTCACCCGTTGCTGTCGTCTCTTTCTCTGCCGTGAACTTGTTGGGTTTCTTTTAACGAACGCGAGAGAAATTTACGAGCGACCTCGCGGAATAGACGCCGCGCGTTGCATCGGCATCGGCATCGGCATCGCATCGCATCGCATCGCATCGCATCGCATCGCATCGCATCGCATCGCCGGTGGCCGCGGTGTCGATTTTTATGTCGGGTTGTCGCGGATCCCGGATGGGAGAATCGGGATGCTGCAACAGCTGACTCCGAACGATCGAGGGATCCCACGATTTCCAACGTCCTCGTTGGAAAACGACGAGTCGAGGTTGAGACTACGACACTCGCGACAACTTGTCTTCAGCGTCCGTCGTTGATTGGGAACGCGATGGCAAAGGTTAAACGAAACACGGATGTCGGCTTCGTCGGATGAAGGCACGTATCCACTGCCAATCTCTTTGGACGCGATCGCGAACCGAATAAAAATCCGCCCTAAACCGATCGGCGATCGCTCGCACGCTCGTGGGAACGTTTCCCCGTATGCGGCGCGTTTCACGTGCCGCCAGTCTATTTGTTTTGCCGCGCCCGCAACGGCTCGCCCACCTCGCGGCGTTATTCCGGCAATAACGTCGCGCGATCACGCGACGCCGCCGCTCGGACAGAGGAACGCGTAATTTATGCAAAACGCGGTCGCCCGCCCGCCCGGCCGGCTGGCCCCGCGGCTAGCTTCGTGACCGCCGCTAGTTACGCAATGACAAAACAGCGTTCCGAACAACGGCGATTCCGTAGTTACAGGCACACGCAGAAGCCCTGATTTCGTTCCAACGTCAATGTTTAATTTAATTATGCAAATTAATTTGCCACTATTGGCTTTATTCGCTTCTATACGCGTTTCAAGCTTGGATGTTTCAGTATCGGTCGCGCTTTTCAGGATACTACTACATGAATACTCGATAAACGATATCGCGAGTTTAATTCGTTTCAATAGAAATGAGAATTTTGTTTGGGATGAATTTTGGGCGTCGAATTGATATTCGGATATTAATGGATACTGCTTTAGCATTGCTCTAGCTTTATGAATTGCTAATGCGACTCGGATGAAAGAGTCGAACGGTGCGCCTGGACCAAGTAGAAGGTCCAAGTAGAAACACTTGAACTTTTATGCTTGGATCAGTTGAAACGGAACGAGCGGTCGAGTTTGTTGTGAACGATCGTTGCCTTCTCACGATGCGTCCAGTTTCGCTTTGCCATTTCGCCGAAATTCCTCGAATCGCAATAGAATTCGCCTTCAAGTTCGAACCCGGCTCGCTAGACAAGCTTCTTCCGAGAAGATATCCGAGAATAATTCGAGATCCATAGAATAATGGCAAATCATATTTGCCATTATTAAATAATCCGGAACATTCGGGCTGCTTATTACAATCGGCAGATCGTATTATGTAAATGTATTTCAATGCGGATAGCATTGAAATTACAATCACCTTATGTAAGCTTGATATCATCAAATCTCCCATTGAATCGCATCATCTAAATCAGAGCTTATTAATATTGCATCCGTAATGATGATCAGTTTATCCGTCCGTGCAACGGAATCTGTCGTTTACAACGATTATCGATACTTGCGCAGACGGATATTCCTTTTATCTCGATTTCTTGTTCAAAGTTGCAGTGCGCACAGGTCCAAGTTTTTTGACACCATTTTTCGCGGTCGTTGACGCTCAAGCCGATCGATATTCCCAGCAGACTCCCGGATCTTCCGGGACTTTTACGATCAGCGCCGTCGATGAAAGCCCTGCTCGTGTTAGTTGTCTCGGACGAGGCTTTACTTAGGGAGTACGCGAGCGAGCCCTCGGTGATATAAAGGGCCGCCTCTTCGTAAGAGCCTCCGAGATTGCGGAGGGCTTCCGTCGCGCCTCGTATAACGCGGAAATCGTTCGAAAGTTAATTTGAAATTTATTCATGGACATCACGGGGGACTCGACTTTCGTCGAGTTTGCATATCGCGAACCCGGGATAAGCCATCCTCCATGATGACGGATAGCTTGACCGATCTGGCTTTTCCGCGCTCGGACATCTTCTTGTTCGTCATAATCTATTTCCGATGTTTCGATGTCGCGTGATTTTAAATCGAGGACAAAACTTTTCATTTGTTATTTTTCTATAGACCTCTCTGAAGCTCGCGAAGCTTAAACGTTACACATAAAGCATGTCCGTTTCAATTTGGTCAGAGAGATAAAACGTGTAGAGGAAAAGAGAGGTTAGCCGGCCAATTCATGACGAATCCGCGAGAGGACATTGGGTGACCTCATTTAAAGCTCATTTAAGTGTCACGTACAGCGTGTCACGTGTCGCGTGTCACTAGACTAGTTATCCGTGACATTGTATTGCATTAGAAGCGTTATTTCGTAACCCGCGAGAAGGCAATAATCGTCAATCATTCTCCATGAGAAATTAATTTCTCGCGGAGTGATCGCCTTTCGTTCGCGAAAGTGGCTTTGAATTTTTCTCTAGAATTTTTTCAACGGTTCGCGCGACAAGGCGAGATCTCATGAATAAATTTCTTGCAAAGTGGTTCATTCTTTGAAGTTATCGAGGTTATCTATTTATAATTTAAAAAAGAAGAAGGAAGAAGGAAACGGTAATTCGTTTGTTTCTCAATGTCGAAATTATCTCGAGACGTCTTTTCCCGAGATTTTTATTTTTCGACGCAGGTAGGCTATTTTTGCGTCAGATCCGTAATTTATGCTCGTCATCTACTTCCCGTGGCGGTTCGCAAAGGCTGGAATTTTTCACGGCCCGACGCGTCGCCTGTAGTTATCGCAGAATGAGCCGGGTCGTCCTCATCCACTATTCCCTCCGTCCGGTTTTTCATTTGCCTCCTTTTAACATCGACCTTAAAATAAACTTTGCAGCCCTGCGTGCCATCTTTCCGCGACGCGCTTTTCTTGTCCCCGCCGTCTGTCGCGCCGGGGAAGCCTCCGGCGCGACAGACGACTTTGACGCTCGTATCTTGACGGAATAAAACGTCCGTGAAACGTCCGACAGCACGTCTCACCGCGTGTTTTAATTATGCAAACTCTGCTCCTCAACTTTAAGTAGATTAAACGAACGAATTAAGAAACGACATGCATAAAGTGTAACGTGGAAGCCGGCGTCTTCAGGTATACGAGCGTATTATACATGGTGGCCTGTATACGAGACATTGGAAGAAACCCCGCCGGGTCACGCGATAGAAGCCGCGCGATATCCTCGTTGAACGATTCACATAAAAAGTAGGTATCCCCGTCGTCGTCGTCGTCCGACCGTGTCGTTTTTCTAGCATGTCGCAGAACTTCCACGACATGTTCTGAGGAAAGAAATTTCTCTTGTGCAGGTCGCAGCGTAAGCCCGTGGCCGATGTTGCGATCGACGATGACCGAACGTGCGTGTGAGGTAACAAGATGGCGAGGATGAGCAATCTCCGTTCATCGAGCGTCGGTATCGAGTCGATCCCTCGCGGGAAGAAGGCAAGAGGCACAAGCTGCGGCGGCAGGAAGCACGAGCACGGGCAGCCGGATGCATTGAGGATCCCACGCAGGCAGATAGCAGCATCGAGACGTCGTAAGGAAGTAGAGACGTCGTAATAAAGGGTGCGACGAGCAACGAATCGCAAAGGACGATGGATGAGATACGCGGCTCGTCGTCGGCGCGCCGTCTCTCGCAGATTCTCGACCCGATCACGCGGCTCGCCAGCGACTTTGGCTCCAGCTCGGCGCCTTGCAGCCCACGGCTCGGTGCACGCGTGCACGATGCGAGCGGTGTATCCGCTACCGTGGGCCAGCAACAGTCGGGCTCGGCCGTCGTCAGCTCGGCCGGAATGCCTCCATCATCTCGAACGGGTCCGGGCAGTGTTACGACAGCCAGCGGCGGTAGCAGTTCCGGTTCCGGGCCTGACAGTCCGCGACTATGGCCGCGACAGTTCCGACAAGCTCCCACGCCACCGCCACGACCTAGACACACCGCTGTCGCAGCCGCCGCCACCACCGCTGTCAGCACCGTCAGCGTTTCCACGAGCACCTCTGTCAACATCAATAATAATAACAACAACAACGTGGGAGTCAGCGCGGATAGTGGCGCCCCACAGCCGATCGCGGCGATACACGCAAGAGACTCGCCCTACGTTAACGTACCGAATCTGTTTTTCCACAAGGATAAGAGCTTCACCGAGAGCGCCAGGAGTGCCGGTTACGTCGAACTGCGCGAGAAGCCCAAGTGCAGTCCGTATGACTTCACGTCCGAGTCGAGCGGTCACGTGGAGTATGCGGACAAGAGGACGTATGTCAGTCCAGTGCCATCGGATCTCGTTTACGAGGTGGGACAAGATCCCGGCGACGCTACTCTCTGCAGAGGTAGGACGAACTTGGAACCGGGGCCATCCAGTGGTAGTCGGGCTCACTTCGACCGGGCGTTCTCCTTCTCCGGTAGGCAACCACCGGAGCAAGCTGCCCCGCGATTGTACGAAACGAGTAGACTCTATGTCGACCCGAGAACCGCCGCGGGTAGCGTTGATCTGAAGAGAGAGAAACTAGACGTTAGGCCTGGTTACGGTAGCTCCAAGAGCTTCGACGGGTACACGACAACGGTGGAGGAGCTGAGATGGCAGGAGCGATGTCTGGAGCTACAGTTGGAGTTGCACAGAAGCAGGAGCCAAGCGACCAGAGTCAGGGATATGCTCCGAGAGAAGGTGAGTTTATTCGCGTCTGGGTATTGTGCTACGTGACGAATACGTTTCGATGTAGCGAAGATGTGCAAGATAATGAAAAGCCATTGCACAGTTAGAGCATTATCTTTGATGTAGGGTATTATATCAATATTATATTTTGTATATAAGTTTATGTTCCTTTATGATATTATTCCTTTTATATTGAACGGTATTATCTCTTCATTGCGACGTGAAGTCATAATCGCGAAATTTTTTATTCCTTTTCGTAGATAAATTACAAATTTTCACATCCCATTCGGAGAAGTCTAATAAATACATATAAATAAATTGATAAAATGCAATAAAACGTTATCGAACATCGCGCAGACTTGCGCGAAACGACTCGATACGCGTCGTTGATCTTGTTTAATCATATTCGAGTTGAACTATGAGAAACCAGTTGAAACCCCGCGAAAGACGAATCTTCCGTCCGTCTACTCGGAACTTTATCTGATACGCACGGTATACGTTAAATGAATTATGCATTGCTGGAATATATGGCGGAGAAAGATATCGAAATATATACCTCTGCCATTGAATTAGTATGCACAAGCACGCGCCTCGATTTAACACCATCATCTCAGATAAGGCACATAGACGCATCGCATCGGTTGGCGCCAGTCTGTTTTCCTGGAGCTCTTCAAAATCTACCGCGCCGATCATTTAGCGTATACGAAACGAAGCATTGCGAGCAATATCTCGCGGCTAAGAAAGAACGCGCAGTACATGCGCTATGAAAGTACATTCGAAAAATTCAGCATTTCAGTAACACTGTTCCTTAAATTACATTAATCCATGTGACATTTAGAATAATTAAACAAAGCGACAAAGATAACGAAAAGCAAAGACCAACAAATAGGGATCACATATCTTAGATATCTTCACAAACATTTAATTTACATGTTGCTTTGCCTTTTTGCTATGACTTTTAAGAAACAGTAAAGTTTCGAAAGATCGAAACAATCACTTTTTAAGTAACATTCGAGCCACGAGCAACAATGACAAAATGTATCTCGAATATCGCAGCATCGCATCATCAAAGTCATCAAAATCGAACCATATTTCGATTGGAATCGAAGGCAGATCCATTTCGCAACCTCGCGCTCGTTCGTTCGTTCGTTCGTTCGTTCGTTCGTTCGTTCGTTCGTTCGTTCGTTCGTTCGTTCGCGTATATAGGTATGTTCGTTAGGCGTATGTCCGGCTTAACGCAAACAAACTGCCCCGCGGAAGAGACGGTGGCTGTGCTTCGCGACAACGACGGAATGGACGTATATTGTCAACATGCGCACACGTTGACAAGAATCCAACGTCACGGCCGGAAATTATACGTCCGCCTCGGCGGACACGCCGTAATATCGCTGACAGTTTTTTTTACGAACTTTTCCACAATACGCGCGTCCGCTCACCGGCGCGTTTTTATTTCTCGCCACTCGCAACAAAAAGGGGGTCGGGAGCTAAACGGCGAATCGGCAAACCGTATCGCGGAAATGTATCGTTCGTCGCGCGAATAGATCGCACGATGTTATCCCTTTCTGCACGTCCTCTTTTTTGCTCTCGCGTCGCGCAGGAGAGATTTTACGGACAAAAGCTCGCGATTCCTCATTGTTTCTGCTGCTCGATGGAGCGTGATACTTGGGCAGACGGAGCTCTTTATTAACCGACAAATAAACGTCTATACTTTCGGGATTTTTTTTATTCCTGGCCTTAGTTTTTATCCTTATTTCGCAGAAAGCTAAATTCCTAGCTGAAAGTGTACAATTTGATATTCCGTATGCTAGCAAATTACTTTGAGAAATATTTAAGATACATCAATGATTAAGTTTGTAGTATTTATATTTATTATGTAGCTATTGTATATAATATTTATAATCTTGTGGATAATGTTAAGCTGTGTATCTAACAAGTTTGTTTGCGATCTTTAAAAATGCCCGGTAATTACTCATTTAAAGAGAATACAAAACGGTAGGAAAGAATAAGAGAGAGAGAGAGAGAGAAAGAGAGAGAGAGAGAGAGAGAGAGAGAGAGAGAGAGAGAGAGAGAGAGAGAGAGAAAGTTGTATATATGCGCGATAAAAGATTTTAAAACAAAGACGTACAATTTTCGTACATTGCGAGCGATCGTGAAACGAATCCATTTTACATTTGACAATATCCGTGTTGAAGAATTACAAACAAAAGATCAAATCTTTTATCTTATTTAACATTTATTCGTTGTAAAACCGAATGATATATTGCTTTATGCTTTTTCTATTTGTGTCTGCTACTTATGTTGCTTAGCTAGCGCACTCGCCGCGTTTTCTCTCGCGGAATTCTCCCGCTGAAAGCGAGTTGCTGTTTATATTATCGAAGTGGAGAGCCGCGTGCCCCAACCGCGTGCAAAATTCAAGACGGAATCCTTGATGTATCCTGGGACTACCTTTCGCGTGTAAAAGATCCCAGACGGATTTATGAGTGGAGACAATAGGCTTTTCCGTCTTCGTGCGCGATAATTTTGTTTTCAAATAGTACACGTTCGTTTAATTCGTTGAATTTCACGGCTTCTGAAAATCCGATGAGAAACGTACGAGATTTTTTTTTTTTGCGAAAAGAGATTAAACGCATCGACGATGCGTTAAGGAAAGGTCGTTTGAATCTTGAATGAAATTGAAGGTTCTGCAACTGTCGGCAACGATAAAACGATAATTGCAGAGCTTATCGTATAAGCCATTATGAAACCTGAGCGAAATGAATCTCCAGGTAAAATAATTGGAACTGGCGATAAAGAGAAAGTTTCAATTTCTGTCATTTTATTCTTCTTTTTCTCTGAGCAAGCAAGAGAAAGTCACACTTATATTTTAATCAATCAATAAGTTATACGGAAGACAAAAAAAGAAAAGAAAAGAAAAAAGGGGAAGGTCATACGTCATAAAAAATATGAAGCGTAAGCATCCTTTTTTCTCTCGGCATGCAACAATAAGCGGGCAAGTTGAACAATATCTGCACTCAGGGCCATTAAAATTACACGTGCTCGAGTTTCGTTCGGTACGAGCTCATCTTTGCCACTCGCAGCTCATCGCTCATCATTCATGGTTTTCCGATGTGCACGTGGCTTATGTAACGCGCGCGCGAACACACACGAGGACGCACGTACTACGCTGTACCTCGCGTGAATGAAGGAAGAAGAGAAGGAAAAGGAGAGCAGAGTCAATTGTGGATTATAAATAACGGCGGTATTGAGCTGGCGTGTCTCATTATCCAGGCAAATGCACAATGCATATAATACGGTATATACATCGACGAGAGGAGCGACGATATTATTCGAGCATACATCGCTCTATTGAAATCCACATCCGACCGATATGTACCGCACGTTCGCGATATACAGGATGTCTCACATTTAGCCTGTCGATCAAGAAGCGATCGAGAAGCGATGGGGGATCTCGCTGTTTCGAGAGGAGCACCGAGAAAGATCGTTTCGCGAAAACTTTCGGTTCTTCTCATCGATCAAGCTATCCTTGAATTAGAAATTTCATAATAAGACATTCAACTAAAACGCCGCCTTCAAAGGCGTTTGCCTAATAAGCGGGATTTTACTTTTCGCTTTCGCTTTTGAGTCAAAAGTATTCTTAAACGTGGATAGGTTCGTTTAAGAAAATTTCGTCTAGAAATATTTCTATCTAGGACGGTCCATTGCATCCTGGAATGTCCTGTATTGACACATGTAGCTCGTATTAATATCGATTCCTTGCGGTGACGTTTAATGGAAGTCCTCACGCCAACAGATGCCAACGAGCCCTTAAACGCCGATACGGACTTCAAGGGACGTCTGTCAATGCCGTAACGGTTGAAACGGTGTCTCTTGCGCGCTTGTTCGCCTGCGAGGACCTAGTAAACCATTTTATCGAATGGCAAAAAGAAAATTCGCTCATTTTTATACGTGCGATGCTACATTAAACCACATCGATCGCTGCTCTTGCCCTTTCTTTTACGCTCGTGCGTTTACCGAGTCCTCGTGCTAATGAGCCTTCGCGCTAATGAAGGCTCCTTCCTTCTCCTGGAACACGCTATCGATTTTGCGTTACAAGTCAGATGAGAAACGTCATCTGCCTTTTTCTGCCCATGAATGAGCGTGATTGCCCTCGGCAGTAAATTAAATTCATTTTAACGACAGATTTTTCGTGCAGCTCCACGAGCCGCAATTCACTCGACGAGATCTCTCCGACGAGATTTCGCCAACCGAACAGGTTCCGCCGTAATGCCGGATAATTGGTTACGGTAGCGAAGTTTAGTCGCCTCCACATCAAATATTCACTAGTGGCCGCGATTTCGGGATTATCCAGGACAGCCAGGACAGCCAAGTCTCTCCGCTCGTCCTTCTGTCTTCTCCTGAAACTTTTCTTCCGTCTTGTTTTATGGATGTCTCTGCCTTCGTCCTGGCAGGAGGAGCATCATTCCTGCTTTTCTAATTCTCTTTGTGCCCACTTATTCCGCGGAGACTCTCAAAAATTGACGGAAAGAATCGTCCCTCCCCCTTCCTTCCAATAGAAGCAACATAGCAAATCAAGACATATAGTTCTCTCATTCCTCGATGCGGACGTTCGAGCCTCACGGGACCCCAAGTCAGATACCGGTTAGTATTCGCCATTGTGCGTGAAATATCCGCCATTATCTTGATTTGTGTTTGAAGCTTACGCCTCGTCATGCGTACATCGCACTTTGATCGGCTAATGATCGTTGATGCGCCTGTGGTCCTTAACTTTTCATCCTAATGGATCACTATTGATTGCTCTCGCACGTGCCGCTGAGCTCTCGCGATATCAATCTTCTTACCGAAAGAACTGCTTCCTTTGCACCTGTTTCTCACGCTTTTCTCTGGACATAAAATTGGGGTTGTTGTTACATCAATAATCGAATATTCGGCTAAGAGCGAATGCTTTTTTCGGCTATTTTTCGATAGACGTTTGTGTGAGACGTTTGTCTCTCGCTGCAAGAGCGAGCTCAAATATATCTCTTGAAGTATTCTTTAAGGTGAACTCGATACGGATTTCAAATAGCATTGCAATCCTGGAAATCAATACGGTAGCATTCAATGCGAAATCAATACATTGTCATCAATGCTTTGATTTCAAGATCCCAATCAACGTGACTCCAAAGCATACAGAAATATCTTCGAAATACGGAATGCGAAATAGAAATATCTTCGTTTGCGGAATCTCTATTCGCTCCTGTCGCGATCTTCCCGAATCCATTAAAAGGAATTCAAAATTCTGCAGTTTTGTGGTTTCGCAATCTGATGTTGCGTTATCAGAAAAGAAGATTAAACTCTTCTTTTGTAAGTTTAATATAATATTAGGTAACAAACAAAAAGAAAGAAGAAAAAAAGGGAACATTCAAAGCCATTGTATACATAATAGTATTCCTCATGGCTTGTCGATAAGCTTGTCGATAGGCTTGTCGATAGGCTTGTCGATAGGCTTGTCCATAGGCACTCGGAATTGCAACGCAGAAATTAAACATACGCACATACACATGCACACTTGGTGTATACGTGTATCTGGTGTATACGTTTGATAAAGTAGGTAGACAGAGCGAGACAGGGAATTACAATCTGCGAAGTTCTCGTTGTAATGGACGCCTGTGCCGGATAGTACGGTGCCAAGAGCCACGGACATTGTGCCCAATTAGTAGTTAAGCTTACGCGAAACTTCAACGAAATCCAAGTTTGGAGAATTGGCGTCGAGGATTAGAGGATTTCATACTTTAGCGCAGTGGCAGAATCTTCTCTCCGTCTTCTCCTTTCCTCTCTTCCTCTGCTCCCTGCCTATGAACCCGAGTATGTTGATATGAAATGTTTAGTCTTGTGCAATATATTTTTAACTAATGCGTACGCAGATCAATAGCAGACGAGACGTAACGTTCCTCTCTCTCTCTCTCACTCCGCTCGTCCGTCTCCTCTCTTTCATTGCAAGAACCGGGTCGCCGAGCATTCTGCCTGGCTACGAACTTTGGCGCCGTGATGGAGTTGCACTCGAAAAATAATAAGCCATCAGTTAAACGTGGCTTCCTTGACTTTTTCGCGTTGCATTATCGCTTATGGATAGCAGGGGAGGATCAAGGCGTGGTATAGAGCAAAAACTGCTCCAGTTGAATCCCCTGATAGCAAACTGTTCGACATGTTCAAAGATATTCTTCGGAATAAGATTGCCCGAATGAAATCAAAAAGATCGAAGGAGTGAAGACTTGCACGGTAGAAATGGCGGATAATAATTCCTTATGAAATTATTTCTCCTTTGATGTGTTCGGCCTAAGATTTTAATAGCCGTTATATCTCATAATGTCGCATAATAGCCTGCTAAGAGGTGTCTCTGATTAGATCGTGACTCATATAGCTTATATCTAATTGTGACCTCATTTATTGAATAACATCATTTGGGATTAAAGTGGCGATAAATGGAAGTAATACGGCTTGTATGAGCCAGCGGGGACGGAATAGCGATATAAGTAATTCTTCTCATCTTGAGAAACACGAGGAAGGTTTATGGCGGTAGCTAATGTAAATGTAATGTAATACGCTTTATCGTCGTAATCTTTTTTACGGTTTTACACAAAGAGGAAGTTACCAAGTTCCGCTATATTCTCGCCAGGAACGCTATATAATCCCGTGCTAAAAGCGATGCATGCTAAATTTTTATTTAATCAGCGTCGTAAAAATCCCCCCTTTTCATTAAATTTTCTGTTCTATTTACAGACCTATACGAATATCATGCATTGAAACTAGCTGATATTTAACCGCTATGTTTACATAGCCGTGAATATCACATTTATTATTCAGAATATGGCGATGTAAGAGCCACAAGCAAATTTAAGGATCGAATATTTCAACATACGCGACACATATATCCGATATACTTTTTGTTTGCTCTCTAGTTATTACCTGCATGCGTTCTGCATCGCTACTCAGCTTATTCGTCAGCATACGTTCCGTCACTCGTTTGACGCCATGAAATCCGGTAGATTCGCCGTCAATCTCGAGGTGCGAGGCGCGTTTCGGCGAGAATTGATTAAACCCGGTTTAACCCTTCGTTTGAGACCCCCCCGTTCCTCGTAATCGTAAATTGGGGCGGTTCTCGTACTTGTAGCGCTATATCACCCGAGCCGAAGAGCGTCGTCTCTTTTCGAGCGACCTTCTTGGACTTAACTCGCGCGAACGGATTTACGTGCACGGTCGTTCGTTTATTTTTAAATTACACTATTACGGAGTAGCACTGCGCCACTGAGTTTAACTCGCGAGTTTGCATATTGCCGAATGCGATACTGCTAGAGAGATCTTTTTCATCGACGCCTAGTGTTGCGCTAGACAGAGATAACGCGTTTCGCGATTGGCGTTTTCAGAATCAGCAGTGTCGGCGGATGTGTTTCTTCTCGACAGAGGAACGACAGCTAAAGTTTATTCCATTGGCAACTTTCTGCTCCTAGTCGCGTTCCAGGTCACGTTGCAGGTTTGTTCTCTTCCGCAGTCTTGGATTTGCCCCTAGCTGGTTCCAATTCATTAGAATCGACATTCTCGTTCGTAGAGATGCAGCATGCAATCTCGCGCAATCGCGCATTCTACCATTACATCTACCGATAAGTATAGCTTATCATTTTAGCTTTTAATAAAAGATGGAAGTATTCGTGATGCAAATGATGCACGATGAAACAAGGAGTAAATTATTTTACTCCAAACATCCAAACATCCAGTCTCTCTCCGAATTTGTCCGAAGGATGACGCGACGTGAAGAACAGTACGCACGATCGAGTCGCGATTTTTTAATCGACAACAAACGTAAACGCCGAGCCTGTCAAAGATAAAAAGATCGAAAGAAATAGTCGTTTATTCACGCCTGTATATCTAATACATCGCTCGGGATTGCGCGCGGCACGTAAATCTCCAGGAAAACGTCTCGCCGGCGACGGAGACGGGGGGAGGGAGAGAAGCGTTTTCACAGTCGAGTCCGTGGCACATAATGGGAGAAGGGACATAACGGAGGTTGGATCGAGGCACCACCGAGGGGTTGTTCGACCTGACGTACGATAAAGCTCACGCGTAACGGGCCGAGACCGTGTTCCGTATGGATGAACGGACTCCTTTTGACCCAGGACGCGTTGGACGGACACGTTAATATCATTTCTCTACCATGTCATCGTCCGTTGGATCGCGCGACATCTGCCTCGATTATAACGAGCAATCTCGAATCTTAATAACGCTGGGACTCCAACGCGCGTTCCGCCCGCGTATGAGAGAGATCTGCGAGCTTTAAGGATCAGCCAGTCCTCTGTCACGTTTCTTTTGCCTTTCTCTTTTTTAAACAAGTAGGATGCTTTGTTAACGGAATGAAATTTTGCGCGGTCTTTTGGTCCCTGATAAAAAGGCGGAACGCAATATCACCGCGCGAGATTAACCTTTGCATCGGATAGGAACTTGCGGGTATTCCCGATGTCTTTCATCCCCGAGTCAATTTCGGCGAGAGCTACGCAGTTTAAAATACGGATTCACTTACGGGTTTATTATGGGTTTTCCTACTGATTCTAATAATTTCTCATCAAAATAGTTTGATTTTTTTGCATACAATGAGAGAGGGAGAGGGCTGTTTTATCTCGATAGAAACATCGAATTACTTTGTCGAATCGATAGTATCGTTTTCGATAGTATTATTACTTTTCTTCGAAGAGCCTCCCCGCCAATCCGTTCGCCAATGGTATTAAGATTTATCGGGCAAAAGTAGCCATTATTACATATCTTCTGAAGCTTGCGCTTTCTTTGCTTGTTATCGGGATTACCGCTTCGCTCTCCTTCGCACTCCTTGACTCGCGGTAATGTAAAATATATTGCGCGCGAACTCGATTTCAGAAACTCTTAAATTGAATCGGAGAAACAAGCGAGAGCCTCTCTAACGAAGAGAGGCCTCTCTAAGCCTCTCTAAGGCTTAAATAATTCGTACGTTATCCGTCTTTTTCTACGATTCTTCCCGCACCGGCAGTGCGTCGCGAGAGAAAAGCGAGAAAAAGGGATGAGAAGAGAAACAGGATTGAAATTTTATCACATTTATCAAATTCTGTCATACGCAACGGAATATTTCGCGTGTCGGAAAAAAGGGATTTCAAACTTCTCGACATTGCGGAAACGGAAGGATAGATGATTAAAAACCCCTGGGCGGCGACTGATCTTTTCCCGCGGTCATTCTATATTCAGCATACTTGCACGCACAGTTTGTCTGCGGAGTGCAGACGAGCTCGCTCGCTCGAATGTGAATTTGTTGGTCGAATTTCGATAATCTTGCCCGGCTGACAAGAATGCTCGAGATGACGATCGGAAATCACGAGCCCGTCCAAAAGCACTGAGGACGATTTAACGAATTGTCCAATTCCAATTACCATTAATTAACGTCCACATGTTGGGCTGCTTTTTTTTTCTTTTTTTTTTCTTACGCGTCCCTATCGATGACGACGTTGACGAGCTGATTTGTGCACGTATTTTTAATACCAATTACGTGACTTTGGAGGATATTCTCGGAGTCGTTTCAAGGCAACACGACAAATCTTCGTTCTTCACATGACACGCGGGATCGTTCCGATTGGCATACCCATCGAACCGCACGATTGAACTAAAGCTCACGTCCGGCCGATCCATTTATCCCTGCGAGGGAAAACGCGGAGGAAAAAAGCTCGCGTTTATTGACTCGCACCGCGACAGTTACATATTGCAACGCGCATATAAGCCTCGCGTATTACAGCCCGAGGATCACCGAAGTGCGTTTCGTTGCTGGTCGCTTCGTGAGCTGACGCGCGAAGCGACGTTGAAGACTTCACACATAACGGACGGTTATTAGGTTGGCATGAGAATTTGCCTGCATCTATCGAATGAAATATAACGTACCCTGAGAATCAGGAAGTCTTGATACAATCAGATTGCGAACACCGCGTACCGTTTCTATCTTTCAGACTTGATCTAAAAACACTTGTTAGCTGTCAAGTATGTCTCTTCGGCGTAACGATCTCATCTTTGTTATTTACTTGCTCTATACCAGGTAGCCAGAAACTTGTGTCCTTGGTCTATATAATCCATTTTTCCTAATCCATTTTTTGGCATTAGAGATATTCATCGAGCTACAGCTTACGCGTCGTCTCCGAAGAGGAGAAGAGTCGATATTTTATCCGAACAAAGACGTGGCAAGAACGCGTACGAAGAAACATGTTGGATTTGCAGCCAGGGTCCGACAGGTAGTCCGTTCCATTGTATCTTCCGCGAAGCATACATCTCTCTATTTTTCGTTCCGACTTTCCTATCCATCTTCTTCCTCTCTTACTCGCAACCGTTCCTTTCTCTTTGCGCGTCGCCCTTTGCGTCTACATATCGTCTGTCGACGCCGTCGAGTACGACAAAGTAGAATTTCAGCACGTGGTGCGCGCGCGCGCGGGTGTGATAAGAGCACCCTCCGGTGCCCCTTCCCCTGCCCTTTCCTCAGCAAAAAATGCGAAACTGCGAGAGGGAAAGATAGGTATATTCGCGCATCACGTACGACATTCGTTTGCACGTGGTTGTCGTAATTAACAAAAATAGTATCCACGGGAACGCGAAGCGTCGTTTCTCTTACATTTTGTCGTCATCTTGATCCATTTGATGATATTTTAGTCGCAAAGGCCACTATCACGGCGGGATATCATCGTGATGGAACCGTCATTGGCGGAGATAAAAGCCGAGCTGAGCTACGCAGATTTCGCGGGCGCGGAACTTTCAAAGTGAAGGTGGTAGCGCGGGATTTTCCTCGGTGGGAATTTATCACGGCTACGAATCTCCCGATTCGAATCCAATTTTCGGGATATGTCGGGCCACGCGCAGTTTCTTACCACCTTTCTCGGATACGCGGCTGGACCGCGGATATTCTTCCCCTCCACTTACACTTCGTCTCGCTCTTTGTCTTGTTTACCGTTCGCTATGTGTCTGTCGAGAAATGATATACTGATCCTCCGTGGTTTAGCTGGATGAGAAATGCCAATCTCTCTTCCGCTATTTGTGCGGGAGTGCGCGATGACTCGCATTTTTCCCCGAGTATCGAAGTTATCGCGCAAGTTATTCGTTCGAACCGATTTTGACATAAATCTTTCTTTCTCGCTTGCTTCAAGATATTCTAGATAATAGTGAATCGATACTACTCGAATTGATTATGAACGGAAATCGCTCTAATCGCTCCGTTTATAATTTCCATCAACGAGAAAGTTCTATCACTCGTGCTTCCTCTCTTGTTTTTTTTTTTTCTTTTTTTTTTTGTTTTTTTTTTTTTTTGAAAAAATGTCGCGTTCGTTGTTGAACGCGCATCGTTTTTTCTTGGGAAAGTTTTCCGATTGCCTTAACAGCGAAATGTATACGCGTAATTGTCGTAAATTCTTCTTCTTTTGTTCCTTCGTTCCGTTGAGAGATTTTAAAAACTTCCGTTCCGAGTTCGATTAATGCAGCTCGTCCCTCCTTCTTTTTGCTTTTTAGAACAAGATCTCGCGCAGCCGTTATTCTCTCTCTCTCTCTCTCTCTCTCTCTCTCTCTCTCTCTCTCTCTCTCTCTCTCTCTCTCTCTCTCTTTCTTAGTTTATTTTACGAAAAAAGGGAGTCGATCGTACGAGCAGATCCCATTTAACCCGAGAAGTTATTTCGAGGAACTTTATTGGTAGGAGGCATGCTCTTTTGCGCTTTGTTTTCCGCTTATCGTCGCTACCTCTTTTTCTTCAAATACCTCTTTTCTATCGGCGTTTGTTCTAGGTTCTCCGATTAATGAATCCGACTGATCAGCCGCATGTTGTCCGGCTTTAAGATATGCGAGCGAATATCTTTGCTGATCAGGTTACACAGAGTAACGTTTTAAGTTGTATTTTTCATGATGTACATTTTCTTTGTAAGGAATAAACTTCGTTTATCTACTTATTCTTTTTATTATGCGCTATTTCCTTATGGGGAACCATATTATAGTTTACGACTGCCGTAAGGTAAGTTTAGACTTTTAATAAATTAGCAAGCTTAAAACGGAACGAGCGAGCGAGCGAGCGAAGCACGACTGAGTGCCGTTTAATAAATCAAAGCAGTTTCGCAGAGATATACCGTCGAAATTTAGCGATCGAGAACAGGGAATAGAGAAGAAATTGGCTGACCAAATGGGCCTCGCGGGTATCGAAATGGGGAGTCGGTTTAAATCCAGATAAATAAGGAGAAAAAGAGAAAGAGAGAGAGAGAGAGAGAGTACAAAAGAAAAAAATAAGGTGGTCGATGGGCTTTTTATCGAGTGATTTGGTCAAGTCCCTTCGGTGCGATAAGGGTCGCCGATAGTCGTCAACAGGAGAGAAACCCACGAGAGAAGGCTCTCTCCTTCCTTTCTCCTTAGTCATTGCTTCATCTCGCTTGGTTCCCCGGGAAACTTGGCGATTTAATTGAAAAGATTCGTAAGTTCATCCGCGCGTACTCTTAATCCGCGCTCGACAAGCTAATCTCGCTGTTTTCCTCGATACTCGCCGCATGTTGAAGAATGAACATCTCGGCGGGACGACGCCAGGCGATCAATACGATCGCGTATAAAGTATATCCCGCCGAAACACCATTGATCTCTCGCGTTCCCCTCGAGAAGAGCTCGAGTCTCTTCAAGACTGCAAGAATGATCACAAGATACGGAAGCAAGGAACGCAAGAACGGAGAGCGCTAAACGTTCTTTCGCGATGTTCTTGCCCTCAGTGGCCTTGAGACATTTCTGCCACTGCCGTTTCCGTCAGCACCTAACGCGCGATGGGACGAAATTCGCAAGCATGCGTGGAGAAGCGTAATGTCTCTTCGTCACCGTCGTCGCTGGAGAGATTTGACGAACGAGCGAGTTGCCGGAAAAGGAAGGACGAACATCGCGATATGACGGAGGAGCTGAGCGGGGAATTTTCTCCCTCGAAAGGCGGTCGAAGACGAGGGTGGTAATCCGCTTTTGTTTAACTTGATGAATGAAGTGGCCGGACGCGCGAGAGCTCGATATACGATACGATAACGATACGATATATCGTTCCGAGTTGATTCAACGCTCGCGCGGTAACTCGCGTGCGAAGAGTTAAGTATGCGCTGTATATTTAGGCGAATCCGTTTCCCCTCTGCCGGGTTTCTGCCCGCCTTTAATCACGCATTGCTCTCGATCGATCGACGGTTATCCGTCTGCATCGCAACAGGAAATAAGCTGCGGCTGCTTTCGCTCATCCACTTTCCTGATTTACCCGATACAGGCTCATCCACCAGCCGCTAGAACAGCCAGCATCACGGAAACGAAGATGATGGATAATCAGTTGCGGCGAAGCGAGGGGCAGAGAAAGAGACGCGCGATCTATTTTCTTGTACACCGTTACCGTGCATCCTCGCTGTGCTTATTCCTTCATCCATTTTTTTCTTCGCGGTATATTGATACGATTACGAAAGGTGTCTGAAAGTGTCCTCGCGGTAATATTTTTACCGCTATTAGTAGGTTTTGGGTTAAATTTTTATCATTGCGATGACCAGTTTTTTCTTTATCTGTAAGGTTGCATCTGTCGACGATCGAACAATAAAAAAATTATGAAGATGTAAATTATGAAGATGTTCGGTCCTTTTTACCGAACAGCTTCAACAGATACATTTTTTAGAGACACTTATACGCGTTGTCGATCATGTGCCGAATAATCAGTTGTTTACTTTTGAATACTGCGGAATAGATCTGGATATTGCTTGAGATTAAATAAATGTTTGTATTTATTGGGAGAGGACTTATTTCCTCCCGCAACTTTATTTCTTTTTGATTTCGAAGAACAATATTACTTTCCCGGGATAAACAGCGTCTGGAAAATAGGTAGAACAATCAAATTCAATCACTATGAGACAAGATGTCTATTTCTTCATGCCACTGCTTGTCGCTATTTAATCCGCTATTTTATTTTTCAAATATGTCATACATTTTCATGGATAATTAAAAGTAATGCAGCTTTAAAACTTTGAGAAATAACGTCACTTATCTAGGACGACCTGTACGTTTAAAGAAGAAATACGGTAATCAGTTAAGTTACGGCAATATGAAACGATCTGGAAAGACCCATTTCCCCGCGACATTACGCCGTTGCACTTTTTTTTCATCCAAGTTCCCACGTAGACGTAGTTATCCGCGCTTCGAAATAACGCTGCTTGTTCAGGATAAACTAGCATACGTGCAAAAAACAAAGTAGAAGAAGAGTAGCTTCTTTTACGCGATCGTTTATACGGAGACGTGGTGAAGCGGTCGCCGTTGCAATTACGAGGCGATAAAATCGATCTGGAGTGGGACGGAGCTACCATATATCGATGAAGAAAAAGAGAGCAAGCGTTGCGCGAATGCGCTCCTATCATCGTACTCGTCACGATCGAGCCTTCCTGCTTACGAGCGACCTTTATATGGATTAGGTGAGAGAATCGTAAAGTGAAAATCCTCCGCTTCCGCCCGGCCATCCCCCAGCAGCATCGTGCGCACGTGCAACGTGAGAAAGAGGAGACTTGGCCCACCGGACGGGGAGGATCGTAAGTTTTTAAATCGTCCCGTGAAAAATTCAGTCGTGCGAGATTAGGGTGGTCTCTCTCTTCCCGCGATATCTCAAGCGCTCTTCCGCTTTTGTCTCCTGGCCGGCTCGAGTAAACGTTTCCGTATCTCCCGTTCTACGATTCGCGTGCGCGCATTTATCCGCAAGGTAAGAGCAGGGATCGAAGGTGGTGCAATCTCGACGAATACAAATACCGCGAGCACGTGAACGCGAAAGCGGGCTCGCATCGCCGAATCTTATCGTTGCGAGAGCAAGAGAACGAGAGAGAACGAGAGAGAGAGAGAAAGCTATGGATAATTTTGGATAATTTTGCGGATTGTCGATTACGATCCTGCACATTGTTAACAGCTCGCGAGCAGTATTATAGGTAGAATCATGTCGGCGTGATGGACGCGCGTTTCGCGATCTCGCAGGAGATTATTTCGCTCCCGATGCCATCGTTCGTAACTTGATTCGCGATGTCGCTAACGAACAACGGTAGCGGGAACGAGGGAAGGTAATGTAAATTGAGATACGAACGTACGGCTTGCGCCGGAGTGTCTTGTATGTAAATGACCCGAGATGGAGTGCAGGGCAGAGATAGAACGAAGATTGGGCCGTGACGTGCGCGAGCCTCGGGTGTCTTAATATCGCGAGACGGCGAAGCCGCGCCGGCAACTTTGTCTTCATTTTCATCTTTGTCACCGCGCTAACGTCTCGAGGTCTCATTTTCGCGGATGTATTTACCGGCGATGGTGGATATTTATAATTTCGGGGACGGCTTTTAAGGTGTCTCGAAAATACGGGGCGCCTTGATGGAACGATCGACGTGCCGCAGAGTCTTTTGGACAGCTGTACGCTTTTCCATGAAAAATGGATGATTGGGTGTTTTTTTTCTTTTTCTTCCTTTAGATGCAAATGAAAGCAGTTTTCTAGACGCGCGAAATGTCCGCGTCCAACGAGCTCTCATAAATATGTAACTATATGTAATTTTAATCGTAATTACGCAAAGATAGATTTCCATCTTTATCTGTTTATTTATTCATACTTCCCCGTCCCTCTTCCCCTATCCTTTTTATTCGTTTCATTCGCGCATACGCGCAGATCCGTATCGTGATGCAACGATCATGATTCTCCTTTACTTAATCACATTTTCCTCCTCGAACTTCCTTCATGCGTTCTCATCGTGTCTTCATCTAATTTTTACCAACTCTTCGCGTTATTTATTCCGCGAGAACTTGTGTTTTAGGATGTAAAGTTTGTATTTCGCTGCTGTATACTTTGCTCTAATCTACTCGCTCCTCTATTAGCGGTACGGTGACGTTTAGAGGGGCTCGGGCAATGTTTTCCCCACGCCGAGGGCTTATTAACTATAAGTGTCTATTCCCGGTAGCGCTATTTATAAAATTAAGACTAACTTTCGTCTCTTCTAATATACGCCGGGCCAACCGTATCTACGCCATGGTTTTTCACTCTCCCTCTCTCTCTCTCTCTCTCTCCCTTTTCCTTCCTCTTTCTTTCTCTCTATCTATCTTTCCCGCAGGTCTCTCGTCGGCCAGAGTACTCGCTTCTTACCGGAAGAGTGCCAAAATAGCGTCGGAATAACGAAAGATCCAGCAGCATCCAGCGTACGTTGCGACAGATTTTCGACGATATTGTCAACGATCGTTGCATCCGACCGTTGCAACGTTATCCTCGCGAGAAGCATCTAAACCTGGACGGATAACGCAGGAACAAGTGAAAGAGCCATTTCAATAACTCGATCATTTCGCAATCCTTCTGGTAATGCTTGAGATCTCAGGAGGAATGACTGTCACGCAGTCCGAGAGCTCAATTCCTTTTTGTTAACATCCGATATTTATTGCAACTGTTGCTATGCATAGAACTTTCATACATCTGTATCTATATCTGAGTTTATACAGCCGTCGTGTTCCCAATTAATAATCTTGGTAGAGTCGCCAGAAGACGGCAGTGCCTACCAGTACATTCGCCCTTATCCAGGAAGAGTGCTAAGCATCACTCCTTTCAATTGGGATTTCAACAATAAGTGTTTCACAAGTGGTGGAGAGCTAATCGCCTAAACCTTCAAGATGGAGCACTAGTGCGCTTCTTTTCTTCTGGTGTGCTTCTGATTCTTCACCTTTGACCTTGATTAAGGGAGATCCTACGAATAGCTAGCGTCGCTATAACTTTCAGGATGTTAAGAACTCGCAAGCCCCTCCACCCGATAGACATCTTCGGCGAGGTGGAAACACTTCGGAGGAGATTCAATGCATTTGTTCAAATAATCATGTCAGGAAAGGTATACAACCAGTGTCGTATCCTTGTATAATGCATAAGTATATTCGCAACCTGCGAATATGCTATTCAGAAGTGTTTAACTATGGAATATCAGTTTAGTAGATCTATAGGTCTCTTCCTCTTGCTTTCATAAGGTTGGCAGCGAGATTGGTTGGATGCTCTTCTAGTCTATCGCGATATCTCTGACAAAATTCCTTAGTAGTGATAGTTTCTTCAATGGCTAGTATCTCAAGATCACGATGTCTTGTGTGTTTTTTGTGGCGTAGCAAGGGCATTAGTAATTATCCCAAGGATCTTTGATTGATGTCTTTGCGGTATCTCAGCTTGGAGTTTGCGCCCCAAAGTTGGATATCATATAGGTTTTATCATGGCTTTGTATAATAGTATTTTGCTTTCCAGTGTCAGTTGTGAATTTCCGCCTGGTAGTCATTTTACTTACTTTAAGTCCCAAATGTTTACTGGATATATATTTTTTTCAGTTAAGTTGTCTGTCGAGGTACATGCCGAGATACTTGGCGTCATTGTCTTGTGAATCTGAGTTCCGTTTAGGTAGGCAGCAGGACAGCCTGAATGTAGAGAGCTCGTAATATTATCACGTAATATGGATTCTTTTCGTCAAAGTAATAAATTTAGGATTGCTAGGCAAGCAGGCTGAGCATCTAATTAATCTAATTACGCGACATGTTTGACTGGCGATGAAGACGCCGGGTTAATGAAGGGGATTCCTTGCACGACAAGAGGATCATCGAGACCGAGAAGGCTTCTAGCGGAAGTGACGGCAAGCGGTTGTCTCCAGAAGGGGAGGAGAGGGAGGAGAGTGCTCTAACGCTGGTAATTATCCAAGCGCGAACTGAATAGCACGATTCGAGTTCCCCGTTTGCTATTTATGACAATGACAAATGGTTCCTTCGACGATTCATCATCTCTCACTCTCCCCGTATTCGTGTCGCATCTTTGACGGCGGAACGAGCACCGGACATTCCCCCAACGCATTCTCCCGCGCGTCATTGAACGCTTCTTCTTCTTCGAGAGAGAGCTTTTCAACGAGCTGCGGCGTACTCCTCTCCCCCCCCCCGTACTCCTTCTGCGCGCGTTGCACTTCCCGTCGTCGATGTCGAATAATCTACGGATATCCCGGAAGAACGGCGGGCGGAGGAAGTCGTGCGTGCTCGCGGAACGCGCGCGTGAATAGACCGTTTCCGATTCGAGGGGGGGACTTTTGCGAGCCTTATCAAGTTTCGAACATCCCTCCGTCCTTCTTCTAGCTCGATCCGGTCTCTTCTTGCCTCCTCTTCCGGGCTTCCTTCCTTCCAGTTCGCAGTTTGCGGATAAAAGTCCGTAAAATTAAATATTGATTCTGTTTGCGGGCAGTGACGGCGGCGGCGGCGGCGCTTCGCCTGCATTCCGCTGCCGGAAGATTCTTTGACCTTCCGGGAGTCTGTCGCAGGTCCCGGAACAAAATTCACTTACCCGAACCTTAGTAGCTTGAAACCAGCCTTGGAATCTTCCTGGATGGAGGAATCCCTTTTTGCCGCTAAAGCGAGGCGATTTAGCTGCTGCATATGCCTGTCATTCATGTTGTATGCATAATGCAATATATACGGATAGGGCAGATATTTATCCGAGAACGTGGAAAAACGAAAGAATGTATCGTAGCGAGAGCGTCTTGCGTGTATTTGCGAAAAAAATTGTTTGAAAGATAATTTTAGAGGTTGATCGATTCCAAGGCTTTATCTCATCAAGTTCTATCGGACAAATACAGACAAATTCAAGTGCTTCTTAAAGTTAATTTTTCTTGTTATTCATAAAAAATAATATATTACGAATATTATTCAATGTTCAATAGAAAAGGAAAAGAAATCGCTCGCTTCAATTTCGTGGCAGAAATGGCAAAATTTCAAAATTTGAACGCAAAATAATTAAACAATTGAGCGATGATAAAATAGTTATAAGAATTATAATAAAAATAATAATAATAACGTTGTTCAAAAAATTCAATATAAGATTTAAAGATAACAAGCATGACGGATGTCATGTCTCAATAGAATAATTTTCACAATGAAGCAATTGTCCCTTAATTACATCTTTGTGACGCTGGAATTACTCGATTCTCGACTGTTGAATAACGCCGCAGACAATTGAATTTTGGTTTGACGTTTCTCCTCCTCTCATGCCTGAAAAGGACTCTCCGTGGCTCTAGGATGTCGCGTACGTTATTGGATTAGCTCGGCGAGCGCATTGTACATGAAGAACTTTCTCAAACTCGCGGCGTACGCTATCGCGATAATGCGATAAGGGCCCTGGGAATTATTACGGTCACTAGGAATTTCGCTAAAATTCCTAGCATAACTATCCCCCGCCGCGAAAGAGACTCGACGTAATGATGATGCCGCTCGTAAGTCGATCTATTTGGACGATCGATCAGTCAGGTCGAGAGCGCGTGGTGCGCGATAATGAATTTTCGGATGATCGCAGCCGACCGTGACCGGCCGACGAGAGGTCATCCTGTCTGAGGAGTGTCGCGAGAAAAATCGCGTAAGCGATTGTCGACGGGATTGCGCATGGAGAATGTAATCGAATGCGTCGTAAGGCCGTGATGTCACGTAATCAAAGTCGTATGCGAGTCGTAGCATCGACACGTCGTACGATTGCAGACTGTTGAGTTCCTTCTCTAATGGATACTTCCGCTGAACGCGTGTCTTGGACCGGCGAGATGGAACGACAGGCAATAAAGATTGCGCGCGCGAGAACGAATCTGCATAGGCATAAATTCATGTCTGAATAGAATTCGTTTATTCTGTCTGATGTAACATCGTCGCGAGGATAACGTATCACATACGTTATGCGTTAGGTTGCGCGATGTTACGTCATATCTAAAATGTCAACACGAAGAAACGATCTCTTGCTGCAATCGCCCGGCGAGTAAAATTCGGAATTAATTCCGGTAGAGGCGGAAAAAAAAATTTCAGATCTTCCTCGTTCATAAAATTATCTTAGCCTTGCGAATTATTACAGAAATTTCCATCAGTTTATGCACTTTTGCCTTCGCGCTTCGCAATTCTCGCAAAGACTGCAGTCCGCGACAGACGTTCGAAACGAGGATGCAAAGTAGTTAAAGCATCGTGCGAAATATTCAATGATTAAAGCTATCGCATAATATTTTTCAAATATTATGATATTAATTAATTAAATTTCTATTCAACTGACTTTACAATTTTTGATTAAATATTCTCAATCTAACTCAATTGTCTCAGTTTTCTTATTCCTTAATGATTCCCTTTAATAATTTTTCTCGACTTTTCCCTTATATCTTCACATCATCGAGACACATGAGATTTCATCTCCATCATTATCTCTATCTATATGAATAGGAATAATATTATATATAATTATTAACTTAACTTCAATGACATATGTTCACACGTCACATCCCAGTTATTTTGATATCTTTTATAGTAATCATTGAAACATTTAATTATCCGTCCTATAACCTTCACAATTATAGGACTTACAGGCAATGTAATTGGCTTTGGCTTAAAAAAAAATCTTGCGTTTCCTCTTTCTCGATTCGAAAATCTAATTCGATTCCTCCGAACAAAGGACGAACGACCGACAATCTCTCGAGCGAGCTGACTAATTCGGCGAATTAGTGATGATCCACGAATCATCATTCAAGCTCGTCGAAGCTAGAATTCGCGTTTCGAGAATACTGGCGCATCTCTCTCTGTCACGCGAGGATATCGCTGCCATCACTATCGCGTCGAGCAGGACGCCGACGAGGACGACGACGAGCGCGACTGCGGCGGCAGCGCGCAAGGCGCGCATGTGACGTATGCGCCCGACGCAACTCCGGCACCGCGACGGACGTGACTTCCTCTCAGTGGCCCCGCGGAACTCGACGGGAGTGTTGCGTTTTCTCCCTTTCTCTCCGCCGCGGACATGCGACTCGCGCCACATCGATTCGCGAACGCGGAAAGACGCCGCGCAGTGCGATAATGTTTGAATCGTCGTAAGGGCGTAAGTGATGAAGGGTCTCCCCACGAGGTGTCGAATCCCTGAAAGCCCGAACGGTCGAGTCCGAACAACAACCGGCGTTGTTGAAGCGATTAGCTCGCTCTGCCAAGGCGAAGTCAATTAACGGATCATAAATCACACGAATCAACGAGCAAAGGCGCTCCTGGCTGCGATGATCTTGTTTGATTTTATGAATTGCGCGCTGTGGGGCAACTCGGCGCGCGATATCGAGCCGGTTAACGTAATCCATAAAATTGATTTCACCCTCGCGCAGATGGAGACTCGAAATGCGGCTCGAAACGCAAAAGCTGTCGCGGACCAGCAGCAAAGCTGCTAAGCGATAAAGAGAGAACCGTGTTCTCTCCCGAATCGACTTGGAAATAATTTTAGTTGGGGAAATTTTAATTCGACAGCACGATTAGCATAACTCACTGAAGAAGCGTCACGCTGCGAGACTCGTGATAAAAGGGTGACCTCCTTGGGACTTTTTCGTCGATCCGCCTCATTAAAATTTGACCCGTTTATTCAAACCGCCTCGCGTAGAAAGGCCATTTCGCATTCTCGTCGTGCGATTTATCAAAAGTTTGTTCTAGTTGCGTGCAGTTACTCTTAAAACTTTCGTTCCGGAATCGAGATCTCCTCGTATCGCCTTAATTTAGAGCTTCGTGAGAGCGTTCCGAATAATTCACCGAAAATTTCGTCCGCGATCTCTTTCGATGTCGTCGCTTTATCCGCACTTGACATTTCCGAGCGCAGAAAAATCCTCTTGTTTTATTAATTTATCGTTACGTTTTATTTCCCATTTTTGCTTATCTGCCTTATTTGCTTGCGTCTCTCTCGCTGCTTTTAAGAGAATTTAATTTCCCGACCGGGATAAATATCTCTCCCCCTTTTTAAATCGCCAGTTCGCGATAAATCTCGGGTGAATGAGGGTGAACGAAAATTAAAGATCTCGGAATTAGAAGGCGCCTCGGACAGGTTTACGATACCGGAAGCCAATTATAAACTATAAAGCCGTGATTATCGAAATTTTCTTTCCACATAAATTTAGACTCGCGTTTCATCTTGGACGCGCCAACGCGCAATTTTCATATTTGTCCCGTGCAAAATTCCATTTCAAAATTCCAAGTACTTTCCTCCATTTTTCGACTCATTCGAGTCATCGGCGCGCCCGCCACTAATTCCGCTAATTGGCAGGTTGGCAGGTTCGTGTCGAACAAAATGCTCCTTGATTTTTACCTCCAAAAAGAAAACGGGGAAAAAGAATTACCAGTCTTTGCCCTTTGATCAAAGCGCTAACCCACATATCCGCTTACGATAGATAGAGAGAAAGAGAGAGAGGAGGGGGGTCTAAAAGCCGGCACGGTATCTATTCCAGATGGTATCAGTCGCCGGCATTCAGGAGCAGGCTCTTTTTCAATTAAGCTTTGATCACGGGATGGCATCGGGGATGTACCGAGCGTGCGAGTGTGCGCGTCGTTTTGCCGCTGCCGAGCGGACGAGTCGGGCGGGAGGGGGGCAGGGGGAGGGAGAGGATGTCGCCCGATAAAGGGAGGGACGTCGTGTTCGCGTGAAAATCCCGTTGGATCGAAATCATACGTCGTTCGATTCGCGTCAACGCGCTAACAAGCACTTGAGAGAGAGAGAGAGAGAGAGAGAGAGAGAGAGAGAGAGAGAGAGAGAGAGAGAGAGAGAGAGAGAGACTCGGTTGGCCCGTTCGCGCTGTTTCGGCGTATATCGCGCTTTAATCGACGGACGTGCTTCCGAGATCAGCCAGTTCTACTATTGGCTGTTTATCCTTTTCCTTTTTTTCTTCCTTTTCCTGCAATGCAACTGACAGCGATGCGCGTGTTTTCGTACGTCGCCTTTAATCCTCGCGTTACGTTTTCTCCGGCGATTTAAAATCGACGATCTCTTGATCGCAACGCATGAAGATCGATGCAAACGTCCTGCAGACGTTTCTTCCCTCATTCCATTGCGTCATGCGTCCCCAGTTTTGACTTGTAAAGGAGACGGAGAAGAGAAGGGAAGGGGGGAGGGGAAAGAGAGAAAGAGAGAGGATAGTTTGTGCCAGGATGCATCCTGGTGATATAAATGTTTATCGGATACATAAAAGTACAAAGTAGCCAGACTGATGCACGTAACGATGCGATCACAACTATGTCGTGAGCGGATATTCGATCCAACGTGCTAAACTAGTGCACCCGGTCTGATCAACGATCGTTGCAAAGAAACCTCGATGACCAAAATCTCGATAGGCGGCGATACGCGATACCAAGGCTACTCTTGATGCATAAAAGCAATCATTTAAAGCGAGCTATGGCATGCTATGTAGACACGGTATCCGCTTTGACGATATCGCGGATATCTCAAAATTACAAATTTGACAACTAATTAATTCTCGGCTAATTCGCTCCGTTTCATCTCCGCTCAATTATCGACGCCACATCAGCTAGCAATCAGCAGATGACGCGCTCTCACAGTCACACTCTATATCGAGCGTGCTTATTTGAGAGAGAGAGAGAGAGAGAGAGAGAGAGAGAGAGAGAGAGAGAGAGAGCAATAAAAATGGAAGCAGCGAGCAACTGTGTGAATTACCTTCATTTCTCGATATCGTTTTGTCTTTAGTCTTTATGGCGCAGCAAGACTCGCCGCGATCTGTCGTCTATTTGCTCACGAAATAGCAGATCGAACTTTCGATCGAGAAGTGAGCGAATAAAGTGAGCCTCTCTCTCTCTCTCTCCCTCCCTCTTTCTCTTTGGTTTCTCGAGATTAAGAGAGAAAATAAATATTGATCCTTTTTGATTGCTCGGCGAGTTGATTGCGTAAATTAGAGGTCGCTTCCGTTGTTCATCGTATAATTTCGCTCAGCATCGCGGTTTATGTGCAAAAAGTTCGATATGAGAAAAAAGAAAAAGAATAGCGACACGTATCCATAATCGCGCTATCGCGCGATGGTGCATGTAGCCGATAATTAAATCGCCTCCGCAGGAGGAATACTTTTGTTTCTCACTCCGAATGAGGAGAATTTATTACCGTCGATGATTATAACAGTGACATCTATCGAGTTTCAGATATTTAACGCAGGAACATATTAGAGAAGGGGGGGAGCTCCGGGGATCCCCGCGATAATAAAAATCGTAAATTAATTCGCGCGATCTTACAAACAATATTTAGCGATATTTAGTGTCGCAGTTCGCGACATTAAGTTTTCGCGTCTCATCATCCCTTGCATTCCCTCTCTATTGCATGTGACGTGTAAGATAAAAATTTGGTTACTCTTTGGTTACTTTAATTTGGTTATTCTTTCTTTCTTTTTTCTTTTTAGTATTTAATATTTATTGCTATACATAGAACATTCGACAGTGCAAATGTCCAAATAATCATGTCAGAGAAGGTATATAACCAGTATTCTTATATGATACATAAGCATGTGCGCAACCTTGCGAACGAGAAGTGTTTAACTGTGGAATATTAGTGCATCTGTCTCTTCCTCTTGCTTCCACAAAGTTGGCAGCGAGCTTGTTTGGATGCTCTTCCCTTGCTAGTTGGCGGACGAAAGAGGAATCGTAAGAATCGCTCCCGAACACCCTTTGTCAGAAATAGGTTTCTCCCATTCGTCGCGTGTAGCTCAATTAGTCGAAAACGTACGTGTATTCCTGAAGAGCGTGCGCGCACCCCTCGTATTTTCCTTGTCGATTGTCCGTGAAGTGCCGCATCAAGCAAGTTCGCATCGTGAAAGGCGGCAGGCGGCGGGCAGGAAACGGCGCGTTTCTTTCTTCTGGAAATCGCGTCTTTTCAGAGACACCCGAAGGCGAGGCTTAAAAATACTTCATGTCCAAGAATAACTGTATCGAGAGGGAGAGAAAGAGAAAGAGCGCGACGCTCTCGATGACGGCGCGTCGTATGACGATGGCGGATCTCCGCCACCCCCGTCGAAAGATCAAGCCCGCTTTTTCGTCGCTTTTGCGGCGTGTCTCCTCTTCTCTTTGGCGGTCCCTCTAATCCGCCGTTTCTCAGATCTCGTTCGCCGTGCTCGAGCCACAGGAAACGCATAACATAGATTGATAAAGCGACATAAATTCCGTCAAATGATAGCAGCTTCTTAATTAAGAATTTTAGCGTATTAATGTCATCGGTAATAACAAGTTTGATAACAAGTTAAGGGAGAGTAAGAGAGAGAAAGAGAGAGATAAGAGGTACAAATTTCAGATAAAACGATGGAATTAATCATTGACAGTCATTGACTCATCAGCGGCGGTTCCAGAAGCGATCCTTCGACCGCGTGGATGTGACGACTCTTCCGACTCTTCAAGACATTCGTGCTCCCGTATAAACGTATTCTCCGCGCATCTGCTTCATTAATAGACGATTACCGTGCACGTGCTTTCGGTAACGTCGCGCGGGACGTGACGCGAAAAATGATGCTGATTACGAGGTGATGAATCTCGACGAGATACGCGTGACATTGTCGCTGAGATTGTGTGTGCGGCGAACGATTCCGAGCAGCCGAGTGCAGGCCTTTCGTCGAGATCGATTTATCTCAAGTGGATTGGCAAATCGTGATGCAATGATGCAACCCGTACACGCCGAGAACAACAACTCCGCTTTGGACATGGAATCCCTCGAGGAGATGCTCCGCAAGGTAACGCAATCGTGAATCTCTGATTACTTAATGAGCGTACTCGATGGCTCCGCGATACATCAATCGAACGAATATCGATTCGGGTCTTTTCAATTCTGGACGTTAACGTTAACGTGAAAAACAAATTCGGGGGAATGGAATTATTATTACAACGAGTGATCGGCTCGAAATTCCAAGACACCTTGTATAAACCCGCGCGACGGTTCTCTGCTGTGTTTATTTGTCTGTCCGAAGGCGCAGCGAATTTTCCCTCAAAGGGACAAGAATTACGCCAAGCGTCGCGCACAAAGAAACCCCCCTCGGGGAGGAGCGGGTTTTCAACACGCTGCGATTTTCTCTAATGTATTTCGTCAAGCATCGCTGAATGGACCACTTAGCCAGCGTTCGTTCACGCATCGAATGCTCGTGTGTATGCACCAGAATTCAAGCGAGCGTTTCCAGCGTGCGTTAATGGGCTCGGTGGGACGACACTTTCGAAGAAAGCACACGAGACACGTAAAGCGATCAACTTTTTCAGCACACGAGTCGAGTCCTTCTCCTTCCGCGAAAGAATCGCGTTTTAATCAACGTTCAAGCTCGGGAAACGTTGAGCACTCGAACATCTAAGCGAACATCATTCGATATTGTTACGCTCGATGGAGGAAACGTCTTCCTTAAGAGAGAAATCTTAGGTTTTATTTTCCTCTGAATTTTCCACAAGACCAGTGTCAATCACCAAACTTGATTTACTCGATCGATTTCGGTCGAGATTCGCAGACTTGTCTCGAAGCGCGATGAAACCTGCTCCAGTTTACTTCGTCCGTTCGTTCCGTAATCGTTCGACTTAAATTTTGGATATTGGTTGGACATTTCCCTTAAACCCCTCGCCAACATTCTCCTATCGCGATGTAATGTCCGGAATTCTTCATCACAATTCTCCACACCGCTGTCAGGGACAAGTGTCGCGAAACAAATGTCGGATGTAAAGCTTGGCATAAAGCTAGGTTTATATCACATTCGTATCACCACTGCCGCGCACAAGTGTCACGAATAAACGTCAAATAAAAAGCTACCGGGAAGCTAGGTTTGTACTTTACGGCGTGACATTTTTATTTGACATTTCGTTTCTTATCACCGCTGTCTCCGTTTTATGATGCGGTGTGCGGCGGAGAATTCTCGTCGCTCGCCGCTGCTGCGTTTATTCATTATTGGCGGCTTATTTCAAGCAACGGCGAGCGAGCTGTTTCGAAAACAACCGCACGAAATGACAAATCGCGCGGCCTTAGGCCATCGTCGCTGAAAATTTGCCCAGAAACTCTCGCTAATCGACTTTGCGTTCATTCGAAAGAGACGTATTTACAGAGCCGAGAACCGTATTTACAAATAAATACGCGTCGTCAAGAAATACCGTAAAATGCAAAGAATGCGAGGATAAGCGTACACGGAGTTATTAATTCTATTTCTCCGTTCTCTTGTGATCTTAGATCCGCGACGATGGAAGATTCCAAGATTTCCAAGTTTTCTAAAGTGCATCTTCGCATTCGATTATCCGTATTTGTTAAAAGTCGAAAGAAAAAAATTCAATAAACTTATTATTGAATTTTACCAATATTTCAATTGCATTTCTTTTTATAAATTAATTTTATGAAATATCTATCCGATTCTTCACTTTCTTTATCCGCATCTGTCGACCTCGAAACAAAAAATTATAACAAAAGAAAAGATCAAGTATCATCTTATCAGCACTCTCAAGTGCGCTTCCTTTTTCAAATTACATTTGATTATCTATAATTTGGCCATTAACGTCCGCTATTTACATAGCTATCTATTCGCCTCCCAAAAAGGAAGTAAAGAAATTAAGCGATAAGAGAGAGAGAGAGAGAGGGAGAAAGAAATATTAATTTAAAAAGATTATAAAACCGCGCGGATGTTTATAAAATTCGTGTAGCGCTCCATTGTCCGCATTATTTACCTACACTTATCCGATAATTCTTTGTTCATTCCACAACAAAGAGTTATGAAAAGGATCAAAAGTTTAACAAATTTGATCACCAGCCTCGCCAGCCTTGTCATAACTTTCTACTTGCGAGTTGGACAAGCAAAGATTATCGACAGACAAGCGTGACAAATCGAACGAGTTATTAATTCACGAGAAGATGCACTTTAGATGCACTTTAGATGCACGCCGTTCGTAACTTTCCGAATTTCGTCCGCATCGTAATTTTCTGCTGCCAAGCGAGTAAACAAAGATCGACATACAAATAGTGGACGAGTAACGGACGCTCGAGTGCCATGCGAGTTCTCGAAAAATGCTATTCCTCGCGAATCCCTCGCACTCTCCTCGTCCACGAGAATTATTCTCCAACGAGCCCCGCGCTGCCGCTACGCGCCACGAATTCAGGATCAGCGTTCGCATAACCGGATGCGTTTCCGAAGCTTTCCGGCGCGCCGTCCGGCGAGGCAGCGATCTCTTTCCCGGGATTATAATGCAAAATGAATTCGCGATATGGAGCCTCGACGGAAGGAATAATAACTCCGGCGCGAGTAACGTTTTCCGCCCGCCGCGGGATGTATCTATAACTCGCGCGCGCGCGCGGAATGCATAATCCAACGCGCATTTGCATAGCGAGATACGCCGGTAATCGCCACGCGGTAAACGTAAACCGGAATTTAAATAACGCCGGACACGTTGCGCGCGCGGGTTTTTACGCGCCGCGTCGGCCGTTCGCTCGCGAGAACGGAGCGGTTAATTGTCCTTCCGTTACCGTGCAATTACGTTTGTCACACGGGATAATGCCGTTTATCGTGCCTGTACTGTTACCGCTGTAATTACTTTTGTAATTAGTATCTCCCCGCGCGCGTGCGCGCATGCGACAGAGACAGAGAGAGAGAGAGAGAGAGAGAGAGAGAGAGAGAGAGAGAGATGCGCGAGAGTTCTCGAGCGACAACTCGACATTGCCTTTCTGATTTTGCAATTTTCCACGAATGTGCTCGAAATGTTAGTAGCTCGACGTGTTATTGGACAAGAGAGAGAATTTAGATTGAACACGCGTCATGGATTTTTACCGAGGCTTTTTTCCTCCTTTTTCCTTTTTTTTTCTTTCTTTCTTTCTTTCTTTCAAGTTTCGGTAAAATCGTGGAGTAAGGAACGCTGGCTTTCGCCAGACTGGCTGCCTGACTAGTTAATTGTGCATGAGATGCGTAAAATATATGATATAAATATACATTTGAAATATACGTAAGATATTTAGGATGTTACGCATATTTTTCTTCTTCTTTTGACTCGTAATTTATCGATGCATGACGCTATTCGCGCGATCACTTGATTTGAGCGATTCTCATTCACAGTATTCGATCGCAAAGGACGCTGACTTTACGTATTTTGTATTTTAGCGACAACGACGGCGACTTATTCCTTCTCTGTCCCGTCATCGTCATCATCGTCGTCGTCCGCTTGCGGAATTCAGTTGCCGACACGAATCTGATCGCATTCTCGCGATCTCGCCTTTTCCGACTCGTAACACGCGCCTAGGCATAAATCGATCTTCCTTTAACGGAGGAGAGTTGTATCGGGGGCTGAGGGAGAAAATATACAAAAGCTGAGAGAACTCTCAGTTTTATCCCCAAACACAGCAAGACATCCGCAAAGTTTCCCTTAACGTCGTGGGGCGATCGGAAGGAAAGCTCTCGATGGGAAAGCTTTTTCGGTCGCGGTTACCGGCCTTAAGCGGCTTTCCACTTTGCGCAAGGATGCGTATTATCGTCCCCCTCGATCTCCTCCTCCTCCTCCTCCTCCTCCTCCTCCTCCTCCCTCTCTTTGCCATCGCGTGACTGGTCGAAAAATATTAATCCCGGCCGTCGAACGCACCGATGTCAGGCACAGCCGAAGCAGCGGGCTTGTCCAGGGGGAAGGGGAGGGTTGTAGCAAGTCTCACGCGGTACACCGGCCKGGSGGSRGGGGGGGGGGGSGGRGGGGGTTGGCTGAGGGAGCAAAACGAAATGCTCGGCTGTATCTTATAATTGAACGCTGGCGAGGAGACGAGCGCGCTTTGTTGCGCGCGGAGAACCGATTCCCCGGGAAAAGGGATCCTCCTCCTTTCGCGATGGTTGTAGGAGGGGGTCGGGGGTCGGGGGTCGGGGGTCGGCGGAGCTCTCCGTTCTTTCCGTTCCTTTGTGGAATTCGCTTTTTTGCCCAGGCGCCTGCCCCCTCCACCCCTCCCCCTCCCCCTCCCCCCTCTAATCCTCGCGGATAACGGATAACGCGCGAGATGTCCGCGCGCGTAACAGCAGCGTAATTCCCATTCCCGTAATGTCGCGCATGTACTGCGCGCCCGGATATCGAGCGGCTTGATAAGGTCTTGACGAGTCAGCGATCAGCCGGGACGAGTGAACGATAGCTCCGCGTGCGCCGATTGGCGGACGGAAGTCCGCTCCGTCGTTTTCCGCGCGTTCTACCTCTTGCGATGACACGAGGCGGCCGAAACGAGGCGATCTCGCGCTTTCCCTTCACACGCGAAGCCGCGCGCGCGTATGCGCGCGGGAAGCAAACGGGATCGCCGTCGACCTCCCCCCGCCCCCCACCCCCACCCCCCGCCCCGCATTGGAGCGTAAAAGGGCAATAAAACACACGGGACGCATCTGGGTTACGAGCTTTACAAGGCACTCTAGCTCCTTTCTTTATCTCGTGTCGAGGCCATCGCTTCGGCCCTTAAGCGATTTCTCGAATGTCTCTCTCTCCCTCCCCCTGCGCCACTATCCTCCGCGCAGCTCGTTTATCCGGCCTCCAAACTTCTCTTCTTTCCCTCTGCCTGTCATCAATCGCCGAAAGAGAGGGGAAGCGAGAGAGCGCATGCGCGCAGAATGGTGGCACGATTTGGATGTGTCGTAGCGCGGACATCGGAACAACTTCCAAAGTTTCGGTCGCCGAGTTCCTTTTACGATCTTGGCGCCTTTATCGCCGGCTTGTAAACACTTGGCCCAAGTCGTCGTCGAGCACCATCGTCGAACGTGCGGTTACTCGAGCACGCGACCATCAGCGGTCGCGCGAATTACGAAAGGCGAGCTTTCTTTCCGACCTCGCGAATGTAAGATCAAAGGAAATCGATCCGACGATCAAAGGACCGAGGGGAAACGCGCAAAGGGACCGCGCGTCCTTTGGAAGCCAAACGGAGAATTGACACGCTCGCGCGTTTTCGCCTTATCACCGTTATCAGCGCTTCGCGCAGTCATGTAACAGCCATATCCCGTTCACGAATCTGACAGAAACGAGTCCGATAAGCGTCATCGCGGCGATGTCGCGGCGATATTCGAAAAATTACCACGCGTGTTGCGCGAATAATCTAAAACGGAGCGGAGCACCGCAATGGCGCTCGGCTGCAAATCAGGCGACTACTCTCGACGATGATTCAAACGACGACAACGACGGCGACGGTACACTACCCCGTTCGTTCCCCTTCCCTCATACGTGGGAAGACGACCGCATAGCATGGAGCACGTGTTCTACAGCCGGCTTCTATCAGCACGAACAAATGTCGCAGTTAGGCGGATTGCGCTGGGAATTGGCGCACGTAGGCGCGCGCGGAACGGGATGCACCCCCGCGGCCGGGGGTGCAATAACGATAACGGCGATTGCGCAAACGTTACCAGCGACAACGTTTTACGTGACGGGCGGCGTCGTTACCTGACGGTCTGCGATAACGAAGAGATGCGGGGATTAGCTCGTCCCAAGCAGTTGGACAATGTCGGATGCTGCTGAACATCCTTGGCCCTTGCTAAACATTCGCCAACTCGCGTTTTGGGCATCAAATCTGATGCTCGAAAATTGCGCATGTGAAAATCTAGGGAGTTTGTCAGAAAGGATACACTTTGTATTATATCTCGATAGAGGATTTCGAGTCAACGATCAAATACTTGAAAGTACTTCGAATGCGGTCCACTCGACGCCTCGAGTATTAATGTTGTGGTATACAATTTGCTTTCAACGCTTTCAAGCAGACAGGATGTGTATGACATTTAGGATGTTTATATTTCAATATAGAGAATCACCAACGAGATCTTTACGTTGCGCGAAACGCTCTGTGAAAGCATCGAGCAAGCGAAAAGCAACAAGCGCAACCTAGAAAAATGCAATCATGTAAAATTGGCGACGTGATCGCGCAACGGAATTTTAAAATCGAATGAGGATTGAATCTGCTTTATCAGCAATCATCGATTTTAAGTAGCTCGAGTATCGTTCCCTCTCTCCGAAAGAGATCAGAACGTAATTCTCATTATTCAGTGACGAATAGAAAATTAGATTTACGGACAAACGGGAGATTACAGCATTATAGGACGATTCCTTTGTCCTATTAATGATAACGTTAATATGAGAGGATTAGCAGCGTGGATTAAAAATGAATCTTCAATTTTGCCACGTCGATGTGGTCGGTTTGCTTTGCACGCGGTGAAACCGTCCGCATGTTCGTACTACCCCTTTTCTCCTTGGGGGTTGGCATAGTTAATATACAAGGCACGAGAGAGCGATCCGGCTTTTCGACCCCGGGATTTCGTTATAAATAAGGGTCGCGCCAACCACCCCACGGCGTACCGCAGAAGAAATGCTAACGCACGAGGTGCTAACCGTCGTGCTCGTTGGACTAATTCCACCAGCCATTATTCTTCTCCTGCACCGAGAGAGCAGCCCCGTTGTATTTGATACAACAAGATCTAGTTATAAGAAAATTAATTGAAAATTACCTCGATAAAAAGAAATGTGTTGATAATAGTAATTAATAGTAATTCAAGAGTTAGGGACTTGCACATGGCCGGGATGTTGATTAAAGAATAGTATCTCGCGATTTTGTTGATTATTATTTATGTATATGACATTATTGTAATCAGGTTGCTTCAATGTTGGTCGATATTTCTCAACTTGGTTTAATAATCTTCGATATCGCTCGAGACTCGATATTGAATAGATAGAAATAGATAGGAATGAAAAAACAGATAGACAGACAGAAGGAGAAAGAGAAAGAGAGAGAGCGCAATCTTATGTCCGGGAAATCAATTTCCGGATTAAGAGAATTAATTCATTTCTTACAAATCACATCACAATAATTCGTATCGCTATCAATTTATTATCCGCTTCTCCCGCGGGGTCGCCATCGTAATCATATTTAATAACGACGCAGAGAAGCGAAGAGAGAGAGAGAGAGAGAGAGAGAGAGAGAGAGAGAGAGAGAGAGAGAGAGAAACAAGTACATAAATCATGTAACCGGAAATAATTTCCGCATTTGTGTGTTCTTTTTTCTCTCTGGGAAAGAAAGGGAGCTAACCGGATTGCCGTTTCTTTTTTCCGGACGCCCATTCCCTTCGTACTTTCCGTGATTCTCTGCGCTGCACGCGACAGCATCGGGAACTGGCTATAAATTTTCCGCTCACAAAGCGAGCGAAATTCAAGAAAGTACCGACTCCCATGTTTCGCGTCACGCGACCAACGATAACATTAACGAGCAAATCTTCCCGGTGCGCGCGCGAACGCGCGGCCTCTTCCAACTCTCGTCGAAATGCGAAAGGGTGCGTATCGTTCCATGATTTTTGCTCTCTCTCTCTCTCTCTCTCTCTCTCTCTCTCTCTCTCTCTCTCTCTCTCTCTCTCTCCCTTTATGCACGGTCCTCGATGGATTATAGGAAATTCTACCCCTGCTCGCCAGTACGGCAATAAGGTGTCTTTTTTTGTCATTCCTGTTTTTTTCCACTCTTGAAGAAAAGCTCCCTCCTCCTGACGATCCGACTATCTCATGAACATTGCCTCTCTCCTCCCTCCCCGCGCAGTTAATGCAGTCCTCTCTCGTTAATGTAATCCTCCGCACGTAGATTCAGCTTACATTCGAACCGCGTGTCGAGAATCTAATATTACCATCGAACACGCATTGCCGAAGCACTCTGTGCCGAGTTTCGCGGATTATACGTCGACCTTCGCTATCGCTAGGTATCATCCCGTCATCGCAAAAAGCGAAATTTTACGGGCTGACGACAGTTTGAGAGATCCCAGGCAGCGCATCGCGCCACTTCCGTCACTTCTCCTTCTTCTTCTCTCTCCGTTCTCGTCTAAGCGAATTTCCCTTTCGCGTTTCGCGTGAGCGTCGCCGCTGAACATCACACGAACGACAAACTGCGCACAGTTTTCCCCTCCGCATTAGGAGGAATGTTTCTCTCGTGTGTCCGCGCTCCGCTGCTTCCATTGCTGCTGCTGGTGTTCCGCTGCTTCGTTTCCCTTTCGTCTCTCGTGCCCTTTGCCTTTTTCTTTTCTCCCTGACGCCAGATGCTGCTAACTGCCGCCCTTCTTGATGAGATCCGGCCTGCGTCCTTGCCTCCTCGCGCTGCAACTCGCGCCGCCTCCTTCGTCTCCTCTCGCCGATCCATCTTCCCCGAAAAAGATGAGATCGCGGCACACGGCCGCTTTATTCGGCCGACCGAAGCAACGAGGAGAAGAGGAACACGAATTCTTTATATTCGCCGACCTCTTTCATTATTGCGCCGCGAGGCTGATGATCGGCTCTTTGGCTCGGCGGTATCACGATTGGATGAAGCAATGACTTCCAGATGGTAGCAGTGGGGCTTATTAATTCATTAGACCCCATAATGGTTTTCTTAAATGGGAATAAAGTTGGATTGTTTCCTTTATTTTTTATTTCTATGCGAACAAGAGGTTGTATCACAGGCTCTAGTTACCTTGAAAATCTAAGGATTCTAAGTTTATGATTCATTTATCCTTTTTAGTAGAAGCTAATGACGAGAGATGAAACCTAACAACGTGAGATAATTGAATTGAGATTGGGCGTGACAAGATTTTAAGAAAATATGCAAGATACAGGAAAATACAGAAAATTCTATATAGAAAGCGTCACGAGTTAGTCGTAGGAAGAGATTAAAAATAAAGGTAGCTTTTCTACTTCAATATGACTGCGTCAGCCAAACGCAAGCTTCTCGCGCTGATATGTATCAATCTCGGATCGGACAGGTTTCCAGGTCTGGTTCAGTTCCATCGTATCCATTAAACTGTCGTTGAGCCGGCGATACGCTGCATTCGTGGATTTGCCCAAGTTTGACGAAACTTTCTCGCGCGAAATTAGACGACGTCGAAACGCGCTCGCAACTTCCTTCAACTTCGGACTTGAGACTCGTCTCGCGAGAAGATCGGGAATCTGTTACTTGTTATCGAGATATTGAAGCTTTTTTCGTTACTGCCAATCATTTCCGATGTTATCGGAAAGAACGCGTTTTCGCAATTTACCTCGCGCAAACTTATCTTTCCAGTCTTTTAAACGAATTCGGTACATCAACATGTAACATGTAATTCTATAATCGCTGTTTCATGGGATAATGAATAATCGTTAAGAAGAAGAGGAGACACGTATACGTGTCTTAATTACAAGGAATTATTCAATGTTTGTAGCAAGGAATTGGATGGAATTACGCTTAAAGGATGAGCGCGATCGTTTATCTCGCAAAGCGCCATTAATCTTACGCGGAGTGACGTATCGCTGAAATGATCCCCGTTTTTTGTTTCAGCTCTCCGAACTTGAGCAGCGAGTATTGGAAGCCGAGGGCAGGGCGGACGAAGCGGAAGATAAGGTACAAGCGGACATCATAATTGATATTTCTAGATGTATCTAGATATCCAAAATGTATGGATGTTTCAAACTATGTGAATACCGGTGAAGGAAATTTCAAACTTGAGCTCCATTTTGGCACCTACGATATCATTACCTTACGACATCTGTTTCTTATCTCTCTTCTGAAATTTTCTATTAAATCAGCAGAAAGGAATGATTTAGAAGGATATATATAGCAGCATGCAAAAATTTTAGTCTTTTCTTCGCGTCTTTTTTTTTCTTTTTAGATACAAGTGCGATATATAATAAATGCAATTTAGTCATCAAAATATTTGTCCTCGCGTTTCCTTTTCAGTTTTTGCCATTTTTCGAATAAATTTCGAACTCGTTTGAGAAAAAAGAATCTTTTTATATCTCAGCCACGTTTCGAAAGCGCAGTTTATCTAAAGAATGCCCCATTGATCGGGATAAATGATAATCCGAAGATTATCATTATCACGCAGCAAGTATGAGTAGTGAGAATCTTCCAAGTTAAAAATGATTTGCTGAATACGAAGAGCTCATCATTCATTATTGTCTTAAGAAGAGATTCTTCGAATTTCGATGCACAAACTCTTCAAAACATAAAAAATTAATATTTGATATTTGAATCTGATATTTGTATAATTATATTATAGAGCGTTCTTTGTCTCTCTCTCTTTCTCGCAAAAAAAAAAAAACTAAAGCGTTTGCATGCATTTGATATTGTACATTATCTTTGTGTGCAAGTTAACCTTTACCCCATCTAGGTGAAGCGTACAAAATGGATTTTCGGAGGATTCCGTCTTATCAAACCCCGTGCTCTCTTCGGGCTTGTTTTAGTTCTATTTTATATCGTATACTGGCACGGTGTTCTTTTACCGACGACGAGTCGACGAGTTTTCTACGACTCTGCCCGCATTTTCTTACCCTCGTACATCTAGCTTTACCGACGGACGTCAGAACTACCCCTCCGTAAACGGTACACCCCCAGAGATCCCACAAGCTCGATTTACCAGTAGGGGGCAACAGCGGTCCGGTGGAGGACCGGAAATTTGCGCAATCTTATAAAGGATATTTCCGGAATGTAAATCGTAACGCAAGTGTACATCACATTCTGAAAATTATGTCCTTGCTACAAAATAGAGCAGATAGAGTATTCCGTATAATTTAAAAAAAAAAAAAACAAAAACGTAGAGGTTTTATCCCAATTTCGATTTTATAATACGGAATGTACTTCTATCAAATCCGTTGTATAACTTTCGGAACAATCCGGAGTTTGTAGATGGCGAACTTTCAGACTAATCGATTTCTGGCAATGACGTTCGTCCTCATTATGCCTAATTAAAGATCAAATCTGGTTCCGAATTCTGAGGTTGAATATTGTCGATGCTCGACGTCACTGCGAAGTCTCGAAGCAATCTCAAAATTTCCAGAAGAGAATTGCCATGGAATTTTAAAAACTGATGAGATACACGCCTTTGATATTTTCTGTCCGATTAAAGCTAAAGTTTAACAATAAAGACTTTATTTTTAAAGAACAAACTCATTGGAGCCGATACAGAAATTATCTTGATCAATAAAAATCATTTAGATTGAAACTGTGCTGCGCGACTTCGCTTCCACGTTCACGTTGAAGAAACAAAACCCTCGGATGAAGCCTCACGTCAGTTTAATTATATCCATCACCTCGCGTTAATTACGATCTCTCCCTCCGTTAATTAAATCTCCCAGAAATGGGTAAGCGGGTAGCTAGCTTCGTTACCGATATCACGGCGAGAAATTATATCGATTAACTGCGCGTCGGTGTCTCTCGGTATCCGTCGGTATTTCAAGAAAGAGGGAAAGAGAAAGAGTGAAAGCGCGAAAGAGGAGAGTGCAAGGGACGCAAGGAGAGAGAGAATGAGAGAGGAGGGGGAGGGAGCAGAGGAAGACTGATAGGAGTAGCAAGATGGCCGTGCGACCGGCCGGCGAAGTCGTCGTTTTGTTATGACCCCGAAATTCGCCCTCGCGAAACCACGTGCATCCGCGACGGTGCATCGCGCGATTCGCCATCATCGTCATCATCTTCGATCGCGATAACCGTGCTCGCGAAACCGATCCAGCATCCGATTGACCATCGCGCGACCCTCGAGCGTTGTCAAAGGTCGAGCCGTTCCTGTTCCCGTTTCCGTGCGCGAACTATGGCCCACAGCAGGTGACATCGATGAAAGGTAATCGGTGAGCCATCGCACAGGATCAGGATGACCGAAATCCGTCCATGTGAGAAGATCGGTGCGTTCGAATGGCGTGCAAGGGTGGGAATTTTGTGCGTATTTGCGAATCGTGACGATTCTCACGGGGTTGATTCCTCGTCACAGTTGTGGCGAGGCTGAGAATTCCAACGATGGCTGAGAATGATGAAACGAAAATGATAAAACGATAGTGGAAGCGATTTGAACTGTATTTTGGGGTAATGCAATTTTGATTCGCTTAGATCTTGATAGCGATACGTCGGAATGATCTCCGCGGTAATGTGCGGCAATAAAGAAGCGATAGCTGATGTAACGTGCATCCAACATTGATTCGTATTAATCGTATTGCAAATGATAGTGGAAAATAAGAACCGATATAGTTACTTCCTTCGTTATCTAAAAACTCTCGGTGTTACAAGTATGCCGAACTATATCTACGGCTGTAGATTCGAATGAAATGTTCTCGGTCAGACATTCGATAAACATCACAACAAGAAAATGTATCTTATTTTTTTATTTAACTCAGGATTGTCTTTCTGTGTGAGGAAATACTGCATGAAAATACTGAGCGTATTCAAATCGAGTTTTATTGATTTCAAGAGCGGTCGAGAACCGCTGACAAAATTCGACTTTCGTCCGAGTGTGAACTTCTCGACGAGAGTATGCAATGAAATATCGAGTGGCTCTGGTAATCTGGACTTGTGGATGTCTCTTTTACGTTCTGCCACGGTCCGTAAGACGAAATTTCTTGAGATAATGCGATCGATACCGAGATAAAACGCGACGACTGCGCGAATGTCTTACTTTATCGTGGCTCCTATGCAAGCATTTGAGCTGCTGCATTTGTACGCGACATATTGGTTAAGGCAGCGACTTAATGAGTCGCGTCTCGTGTAGAATTGGCTTAGAGCCAGTGTATGAGTAATCCTCACTTCCCGTCGACATCCGTGCATTAAATAAAACGAAGAGGCAGTCTTCGTCTCCTCCTCGTGAACCTGCGCCTCGTTCGTGCAGCGAACTATTTCGTCGAGGCTGTCGAGCTGATTTGTCATAGAGTTGCAAATCAGAGCTGCAAGAGGAAGGCTATTTAAGGCTAAAATAAAAAGCTTGTTCACACTTGATTAAACAATCGAGAATTTAGAAGAGCGCCGAAAACAATAGGAAGGAAAGAGAACAAGAGAATGAGAGAAGGAAATTCGCGAATTTTTTCTCCCTCAATGAAAATATCCAAACTCGTCTTGCTTATTGTTGCATTGTCGTAAGACTTTTGGTAGAAAAGTAGAAAGGATAGTAGAATTCTACAAATAAACGAATACTTTTGGAGAGAATTATCTGTCATAGAGAAAATTACAAATCACAGGATTTGTACGTGCAATCTTTTCGATCGTACGAGCGATGCTTGTCCTTTATATGTAACGCGCTTGCAACATCTCTGTCGCATACGAGTCATGTCGGATGTCTTCGTCGGGAAATGTCCGTGCGTCAGTGGTTTTATTGCGACCCTAGGCGTCGTCGCGTCGCGGGATGCAACGAAGAAAAAGTGCGGTATCTATTTTCCGTCTCCATTCCATCTACCAACCCTTTCGTCGCGTCGATGATGATCTGAAAAGTGATAACGCGAACCAGGGTTCGTCTTCGCTTTGATATCGAGAGATATCAAAACGATCTTTGATCGAGAAATTCGGCGCTACACCTTTCGATTTACACCGATTTACACCCGCTTCTACCCTGCTCGTTTCCAGAATTATTTCATGAATCCTGAATCCATTAATCAGTATCGTTCGAGAGATTAATGTCTTCTGATATTTTTATCTTTGGCACGCGCGACTCTTCTTCTTCCGCTCAAGCCAGCAGCATTATCGCGAGACGCTTTTAGGGATCGCCTTTCGCTTCGCTTCAGGGTCATCGGCTTGACCCACGGTGGTTGCGCGTCGTTCGTCGTGGATATATGCATACGAGTAGCATCCACAAATTCTCCCATTGGCCACGAGCCAAACATGACTCACCGCCTCTAGAAAACCCCCGCGGTTTATGTACTTCGGTACCCGTTCGCTTCGCTTCAGTTCGGCGCGATCTCCACCAACGAGCGGATGAGGGGTGACCTCCCTGCGTTAAATTCGTTGTTTCATTCCCTTATTTTCCGTTAATTCTCGCCGTGTTGCCTCGCGCCACGCCGAAAGTCGCGATATCTAGTCGCGGAGGGTTGAAGAGTAAACTCGGACGAACGAATCGCTGGTATAAGGAGGAATCGAGGCCGGAATTTAAAGAAAACGCCTACCATGGCACCGTTCGATCGCGGTAAGATCTCCATGGCGAAAATTTGCAATTTGATCGCAATTTGAGTCTTATAGTTTTATAGTTACGGCATGTGACGGCATACGCGAGAAGGTGATTTTGTTTTATTTTATTGCTTTTTGTCTTATGTCGCGCGATAATAATGTCATATAGTTACACTATACATATTTTATACAACTATCACGCATATTTCTCATAATTGTGTAAGATCTTTTATATAGAAGCCAATAATTTAATTACATAATTTAATCACGATCGTGAAGCTCAAATTTAAATTAGATGGCGTATAACGAAGACAATTTTTCGGAAGTAAACGGTAAAGGAATTGCATTAATTTTCTTAAAGCTTATCGAGATAAAAGATGTGTTTATTGATTTCATTTTCATATTTAAGAAAAATTTTTAAAACCAAGATACTCTTCGCAGAGCAAGCTCCATGGATCTCCAGGCGACATATTTTTTCAAATTTGCGACTTAATTTCAATAGAATATTTATTTTTAAGATTCAATCTCATAAAATTTCCGATATTTGCAAGGGTAAACGATAAACGCGGTGATCCTTGTCGATGTTTGCATCAGGCCGATTCTAAATCAGCCGGGAAATTCACTAATTTTACGCGATATGCCGTAGCGAATCGAGAACCCTCTTGATGCCTTCGCGCGTTCAGCAAGCGTTTACCCCAAAAAAGGGTAAGAAAAGCGCAATCGAGCCATTATCTCGCATCGGAGTGGAAGTCGATTTCCTTGCCGGCCGCGTGGCGCAAAGCGCGCGATCGCAAAGGACGAGAAGATGAAACGTGCGCGCGGTGGAAAACGGCATTCGGGAGAGACGAAGATAGCGCGAGATCGATATAAGTCGGGGTAGAGTCGGATAGAGCACATGCACGACGTGGACGATGAGGACGATGCCGGGAAAACATTCGGCGAGCGAGAGGATTTCCCCGTATTGATTTTCTCTCGAGTCCCCTTTCGGACTAGTCGTGTCGGTGGACATACTCGCTCTCGCTCCGTTCGCCAGTATGTGTGTGCGTGTGTGTGTGTGTGTCGTGCTGTTAAGGCGATATCGATTTTTGACAGCTGCTCTACGAAACGATACGCGTTCACCGCGTACGTAACGCATTTACAAATGCCGTACGTTAAACGTGCGCTGGGAAGGGTTCCTCCCCCCCGAATTAAACTCTGTCTCTCTCTGTCTCTCTTCGTCTCTTTCTCTACCCCCGTGACGCACGCATGCACGCACGCACGCGAACGCAATGTGGCATGCGTACGCACTCGCGTAAATTCGATCCGCGAGTTGTTCTTTTCGCAAAGATCGTTCGTTCATCATCGAGCGTTGCGGTAAGCCCTCGATATCAAGTCCGAGCTTTTCAAGTTTGATGCCCGGTGTATAATTACTTGTGCCTTTGATTCCTGATTAGTTGCGATCACTCGGATTCTCTTAATGGCAGAGAGTCAAATATCGCGCGATTACTATTCGTCATTTAATGTGTCCCGATAGCTGTGTAATATTTCCCGATCAACAATCGTTGTTCAGAATCATGAAATGAAATCTTCCGACTACCATCTCTGAACGGCGATTTTTCCCGACCGAGATCACCTTCCCGGATGAGATAACTGCCTTCAGTCCGTTGGATCTCATTAGCGAGAAAGACGTTTGTTCAAGTAACGAGATTAGATGCCACTGGACATTTTTCGACGACGGATTGACAAATATATATATATATATATATATATATATATATATATGAATTACGGATAATCTGGTAGATAAGTTGTCGTTTAAACGGGAAACGTGGCTCCGGGAATGTGGACAAACAGATTTGGAGATACATTGGAATATTGAAATGAAAGAAATTTTTCGAAAACCAGAGATTTTCAAGTTTGAAAACTGTGACTGAACAATAAAGTTTGCTCGTTTCTTTCGTCAGTCTTGCTTTGAATATAATTGTATTCTTGAATACGATTATATTATTTGCAAAAGATTCAAGTTTTGAAGAAATATTTAATGTAAAAATCTTGTCGATTTCTAATAATAATATGAACGCCATTCCTGATATCACGAATGAGCAAAGATCAATTCCGAATTAAAGAACTCGTAGATGAAAGTCGATTACGTTGGATCTACGATGGAACGCCGATAATATCTAATGTCCATAATTATATTCGACGAAGGTAATACTAAACGCTCGTTTGCTGTCTGTTTCAGGTACGGATGATGGAGGAGCGGCTGGTGAAGGGTGAATACTGCCTGAGCACATCCGGCGTTGGTTCTCCACCGCATTCGCTACCGTCGACCTCCGGTACGCAGAATGACAAATCCGACGGCGTTCATTGTGCCTGTATTTCCAAGCTAGAGACCCAAGTCGAGGAACAGGTAACGTGCAGGTCTTGCAGCATATAAGGAATGAATTTTTTCAAGCAATCCATGAACATGCGAGAGATTTTCTACCTTGTCTACTTTGTCATGAAAAATATAAAATATTAAATATTATTCGGTATTACGAATGTAACAGAGATGTGTAATATGTAATAGCGAATTTGAGAGATCCTGTCTTGTCGCGTAAAGTACGGTATACATTTTTCGACAATTATAACTGTAACGTAAAATATATCGGGAAACGATGACTTTATTATATAAGTTGTGAATAATTGTTTAATTACATTTATACGATATACATTTGTTTAAAACCCTGCATTTATACTTTTTATGTCTCTATTTATATTATATAAATTTATTATTAAAGAATCATTACATGCCATATCTCCATATCTCTATACAAAGATAATTGTGATCTAGACGTCATTTTTTTTCTTTGAATATACTTGAGATTATGATATCTGACGATTACCCGAACGGGCGCGATGTGTCATCTTATCAATTAGTTGTCGTCACACATTCACAGAGGCAATTGCGGTTGCAAGACGCCAGGCAGGTGGAGGCGAAAGCAGCAAGAATAAAAGAATGGGTCACTAATAAGTTGAGAGAACTGGAACAACAGAATCAACACTTGCGAGAACAAAATAACAAGTGCAACCAGCAACTCGAATTATTGCGCAATCATATAACCAATATCGGACTCAAACCACCTGTAAGTATTGCGGCAAATAATAACGTATGTATTATTTCTTTCTTGTTGCTTAAATTGATGACTCTAGATTTTAGAAAATTTGTTTCAGATTTTGATTTATGCGCGACAAAAAAGATTTAATATAATATATTAGAAAATATTTAAAGAAAGAAAATTTTCAGTTATGATTGAATTATTTGCCAGAAAAAGATCAATTTACCAATTTTATAACGTTAATTAGATTTCTAATGAGGTTGTCTCTTGATATCTCTTGATGATGTTTCTTCGTTTTAATAAGAAATTCCGTAAACGCAGGCACCAACAAGAGCATCACTATCTCTAGAAGTGGATCCTTCTTTGCGCATCGATCGTAGACGATCAGAGAGCTTGGAGGGTACACCGCAAACGGTGCCAGAGTGCGTGCAAAACATCGTGACGGAACCGCAAACGAACACGAAACACCGTAGACATTTGTCCGCTTGCGGCACCATTCAACGGGGAATCGCACCCACGAATATGGATTCGAGGTAAAGCCTTGCCCTGATCGTATACACGGATGAGATCACATCGCGCAGCATTGCTAAGAAAGATTTGAATTCGCATCGCTTGCTGAAGTAAAAAGAAACACTAAATGAATTAAGCTTTTGTATCTCGATTCTCCTTGGGAGGCCTCACGACGTGATAGCGGCGCCCGAATTTTCTAAATGTGGTACCCTGTAACGTCCTGGGACTTCCTGAGGGGATCCATCGACCCTCTTGGCTGTCCTAGCGATCCTTGAACGAATGTTGTTTCTCCATTAATCGTATTATTATATTTCATTATCTGTCACGCTTTACATCTCTGTAGTATGATATAGTATCTTGAGATTCTCTAATTAAATTCGTTCGTGGTATCCCCATTTTCCTGGATTCTCCTAAATTTTGAAAATATACGCACACTTTTGTATATCCACATATCACAAGAAAAATATTGAATTGGTTCTTTTATGTTTGCCGCTTGCTCTTATTCTGTTTTAGTTTGCTGTCCGAGGAACTAGCCGCGGCAGTGGAGAATCTGGTACTGCTGCCGAACATATCCGGTGTCTCGGAAACGAGCAGAGACAGCGGAAGCTCGGAAGCAGTGCATGACTACGCCGAAATATATACGCCTAGTAGAGAGGGTATGAATTGGTTGCAGGGAAGCGGGCAAGCACGTCCGCCGACCCCACCGTTACACAGATTTCCCAGCTGGGAAGCAAAAATATATCAGGTACTGACAACATTAATCTCAATTTTTTGAGAAGACTGTTGATTCTATCGATTTCTATTTTCCATAATTTTTTCCATAATATTTATCCTGTTAAAGTAATCTAACTCTGAAATTAATTATTCTAATTAATCTCGATAACAATTTGTAGGTAGCAGATGGTGGTCTCGGTATCGGTCCACCAACAAATGAAGAATCTGCGCCTTCCACAATGACAAATACAAGTTCGTCGAAACATTCCCAAGTCACGGGGCATAATCTGACAGCGCACAATTCTCAAGGTTACTGCAATATTTCCGTTCCCGTATATGCTACGGTGAAAGGTAAATTATAAAAATAACTAAATTAACACTGAGGATCGCTTTCGAATCACTCAAAGGAAATTAGTTTTCCTAATTGTTTCTTTTTTCTTTGATTTTTTCTTTTTCTTTTTTTTCTTTTTTTCTTCAATTCGTTTATATTTGGTTCAACGAGTATATAATCTGTGTCGTTTTATTTATTACTTATTGTCAAATTATTATTGTCAAATGTTATTCTATATCAGTAATAAAGTATTATTTATGACTTTCATACATTTTTCCTAAACTTTCCCAACATGCTAAATAATACCATGTTAAACTAAATTGAATAAATAAAAATTATATATATACATACACATATTATTTCCAAAACTAGATTGTAAAAGGAGTTATCTACAAATTTGCATTTACATATCATTGCTGTATTCTTGTATTTTTTAGGACGAGCTAGTCAAATCAGATCTATGCCTTTTGGTGATAGTTCCGATGACAGTTCAGATGGCGAAGAACATCCGAATCAAACCGAAACGAACACCAGAATCACCAATAGCTCATCTGATAATACAGATTCTTCCCTTGGCAGTGGAAGTAGCCCTTCAAAAAGTATCAAAACCACTAGTAGTCTCAGTCCCGCGAAAAGAAGCTCCAGTGGTTCCCCTAGTAAAAGCGTAAAACGTGGTGAGTTTATTATTTCTACATTATGTATATTTTCTATATTATGTATAATATTTATAAAACTATAAATATCTAATATTTTATATTTGGTTTGCGTAAATCTAGCATTTTCCAAATTTGATCTTAATTTCTTTTTTCTCTGAAATAATATAATTTCATCCTAATTATAAATTGATAAAATATATAATTATCATAAATTCTGATTTTTAATTATAAATTATAATTAAAATATCGCAATTATACAAATTCTAATAAATCATAAATAATAATAATGTATAATAAAGAATATAAAGATAACAATTATAATCAATTAAAATATCTAAATATTAATTTAGTTATTAAAAGTACACTTTGTTCTGAGAAAAAGAAGCTAAACTATATTAATTAAATATTTTTAAAAAAGAGAAAATATTGACGAAATGTTCAACATCCATCAATCTTAATTCATTTTATTTACAGATACTTCTTTAGAGTCAGGATTATCCGAAGATTATGCTATACCTCCCGACGCACTCAGTTCAACGTCTCTGGAATCTAGCATGCCTAGTCTGCTGATGCGTGTTTCTGGCGAAAGCCCGAAGAGACAAGAATCGCTAGAGAAGACGGGTCATCTGGCGAAACTTGGTGGCAAGCTAAAAACTTGGCGGAAGCGATGGTTTGTGTTGAAAAACGGTGTGTTAACTTATTGGAAGAGCCAAAATGATGTAAATCGAAAACCTCAAGGTCAAATAATCTTGGACGAAGTATGCAGGTACATATACGCGATATAAATGAGTTTAAATAACATTTTAAGGCTAATCTAAAAATTATTTTAGTGAAAGGAAACTGTAAAAAAATTACGGAGATTCAAAAGAGTCTACATTCTAAACTTCTAAAATCATTCAATACCATCAAATTTAATCCTAATTTTTTTAATCAAATTGGGAAAGTCTAGGAAAAGTGTATGAAAGTCATATGTATTTCTCAGAATCAATAGAGCCGAAGGTGCCGCCACTTTTGAAATAGCTACTGGTAAGAAGACATATTACTTAACGGCGGATTGCATTGCTACTATGGAAGATTGGATAAGAGTACTACAGAATGTACAGAGGCGGAACGCGACGAAGCTTTTGCTTAGCAAAGAAGACAACAAGCCAACAATACAAGGTTGGTTGACGAAAGTGAAGAATGGCCATGCGAAGAAATGTTGGTGCGTGCTCATTGGCAAGATGTTCCTGTATTTTAAGTGTCCCAACGATACGGTGAGTATACATATATCATTATCGAATATATTTAAAAAATACAAAAATTGTACAAGATTTATACACATATGCTAAGCTAATTCAACGATCAGTAGTAAATGAACGCGTTTAGTGAACAAAGTATTTAGTGAATTTTTGCAAGTCATTTTTTCAAACCATTATCATCTATCAAACATTTTCATGTTATTTAATTCTTTATTTAATTGTTTATTAAATTCACTATCACACATATTTCACACGCAATGAGATTTTTATGCAATTTAATTTGATAATTTAATACTATTATTAACAAATATAATAATTTAATCTCGTAACTTTTCAATTAAAATATCTTTATTTGAACAATTTAAGCTATTTGATAAAACAAACTGATGAGCGTTCTGTGCTAAATATATATACGAATTTGAAAATTATTTAAAAAATTTTGAGAAATTATTCAATTAATTTGAAATTATTTTGAATGATGACATGATGACAATCACATAGCAACTGTATTCTCTAAATGTTACGCATTATTTATGCATTTGTTTCATTTGATATGTTCAACTGGTCTTTTACATCAGAATCCCGTTGGCCAAATCAACATGAGAGATGCTCGAGTGGAAGAAGTAGAGCACATGTCAGACAGTGATAGCGAGGAGAAAGACGCTGAATGTCCACACGAAAGGACAATCGGCATCTTCCCGACACATCAAGGCCCTACGTATCTATTAATGCCGCACAAGCAGGACAAAGACAATTGGTTGTATCATTTGACAGTGGTGTCCGGTGGTGGACCAAGCGCGGGCACTCAATATGAACAGTTGGTGCAGAGATTGATGGAAACCGATGGTGATTCCAGTTGCGTATTGTGGCGGCATCCTTTGCTACTACACACAAAGGAAAGCATCACCAGTCCACTGACTAGCTTGACTTCGGAAACTCTACAAACCGAAGCCATAAAACTCTTCAAGGTTGACACGATCTTTCATCGGTTCTTTCCGCGATGTTTGCACTTGCAATTTGCAATCAATTTTCTTACGCTTTACTCTAAGCTATTAAAGCTATCAGTTTTAATTATTTTCAAAGTTTTGTATAAAATCGTTTTATCATTTCTATCTATTTTTTCTTTTTCACTTTTGAAGCGTGAGTATATTTACTTCTTTTTAAAAACAGGACTTTCTAAAACATGAAAATATTTCATTCTAACTTTTGAATAATGATAAATCTCATTGCTTTAATTATTATGGTTGTTGTTGTTTTAATAAGCAATATTAATACTATTTACTAGTACTATTATTAATAATATTATTTTATTTGTCTGCTAATTTTCTAAATTTACAAGATTTAGTTTTAGTTACATTTTATATATTATTTACTTTTCTTTTCTTCTTTACTTTTAATGTCTATATGTGTGTATGTATGTACGCGCGCTGAGAGAGAGAGAGAAAGAGAGAGAAAGAGAGAAATTATCTCATTTTTAATATGGAAAGTGTAAAAGGTTTTCTAAAAATAACAGATCTAATATATTAACGAACTAACATATTATTACTGTACTTTTGATCGCACAGGCTTGTCAGCTGTTTATGTCGGTGGCAGTAGAGCAAGCGGGTATCGACTATCACGTGGTTTTAGCGCAAAACGCGCTACAGCAATGCCTAGACCAACCAGAACTTGAATCTGAATTTATATGCGCACTGATAAAGCAGACAAGTCGTCATACACAACACCGTTTGGGCGTACAGGTAAAAAAGGCCGCCAGACTTGTGTCACTGGGTACTGCGCGTGTTGTAAGTCCTGCTTATTGTTTAACAACAAAAACAACACTATTAATCCATCTTGTACCATTTTTGAAATTAAAGCGTTATCAATCATCGATCATTCATCGAAATTCAAATGAATCTCATCTCTCTTTTCCATATATTGCCATTGATTCGTCTGCCGATCGTCATATCTCTCATTTCGTAAGATTGTTCTGTTCAAAATGGTACATGGGTATGCTTAGTCAAGTATTACGAATGATTTGTTCGCGCTGAAAATAATTCAATAGGATAATACGAATAAAATCTGCACTCGTTGATCATCTTAATGCGATGTAGATGGCGTATCATTTGTCGCTGTGATAATACTTGACCAAGTCGCAACGACTATTCTTTAGTTTTAACAAATTATTCACACATTTAATTCTCATTTGCCGCTTTAAGTGTGCTGTCTCTCTTTTAGGCTCTTTCATTTTCTTATTCAAATCGCATGCAGGTTACCAATTCTGTTATGGATATCACAAATAGCAATTAAGACTCGTTTACTTTTGCCATATACTTTAGTATTTATCATACATCATCACGAATCAAATTAGCGTAACATTATTCTCCATGTGAACCGAACATATTTCGACGATATCGCAATATAAGCTATTTATCGAACAGTGTTTATTAATATTTTTGCATACATTATACAGCGCAATAATGCTGCATATTATACAGCGCGATTGTTTTTATAATTGAGATCCGTCAAAATACGTTCCACATCACAATCACACACTTGCAGAATGGTATGTTGGTGTACATGAGGACACACACAGAGAAACATTTTTGAATTCCTTTTTTTTTTAATCTAATTTTTCATGAGTTCTCCTTTTTCGCAATAGTTGCAATAATTATTTCGATATTCTCTATTTGAATGCTGCTGTTAGAGATTTAGATTCTTTTATCACCGGAATAAATTATTTTAACAAATAGAATTTGCCGCTCTTCCTTTATCCTTTATCCTTGCCAGGCAACGCAAATTGTTTAAAAGACTTGTACAACGTTACATTAAAATGTTTGAAGAATATATAAAATGTTACGAATGTTTTTTGAATCTTTGTATTGCTTGGATTTTTCTACTTTTCCTTCCTTTTCCTTTCTCTTTTTCTTTTATCTGTCTAAAATTTCTTTCCTTCTCTGAAGTTATTCTATTTTCCTCTCAAATTTATTAAATAAAAAAGATATGTAGACAATCATCCCAAATTTTATATTAGTATAGATGCAGATGCAAAGAAAGAGCTTCACTCATGTAATGTCAACGAATGTAAACGCTTTACAGCTAGTACCAATAGATTCACGCGGCCTAAGAGCCTAAAAGCTTTTCACATTCACACGTTTTAATTCATGCGGTTTTGAAGGTTTATAGTACGAATACGCGTTTTATCAATTAACACATTGAATTGTGCGTTGAAATTACGATTTTTCATGCTTATCTACTAACCGAAATATAATTAATTCGAAATCTTAAATCGTTCTTAAATTGTTTCGTAATCGCGAGATAATTCTGAAATATTTCATGATTGAATTAATTAAAATATTTTTTCGTTTTTTCTATGTAATATAAATTTCGTAATTTTATTATAAAACAAAAAATATATACACGTCACATGAAAACATTGGAAAAAAATTTTTAAAAGAATTACTAGGAGTTTATTCTTTAAAAATTCAAATTTCTTATTTGTGTAAGGGATGATTTTTTAATATTTCTCTTTATTTAGTTTATTTTATATTTATTTTTTTATTTTAATCAATGAGATAATATAAATAACTTAATTTTGGTAAGAAAAATTGAATGATACAAAATTAATAGAGAATAGAAAGAAATAGAAATCAAAGCTTCTAGCATCTAGAAAGCAATCCTTGATTTGAGCGACAAAACTTTAATTTGACAGAATCAATTTTCAAGTTTCTTTTAATCCTCAATTCCTCCTCAATTTTTCATGAAATGTACATGCAAATAATATGCACATAAATAATAAATATTTATAAAATAAATTAGCGAAATAGAAATACGATGATAAAAAAAATAGTTAAAACGATATGACTATTGTTCTCCGGTTGTAATCCACAATTAAAAAGTTATCGCGTTTATCTTTTGACGAAAAATAATAAGCTAGGATTGGCCGAGTATATATATATATATACAGGGACGTAGTAGTATGCCAGCATACCATTGCAGCAGCTCCTCCTCTGCGCCACGCAATCGCTCTTCACCTGCGATACGCAAAGTCCCGCGGCAAATGGCAGCGGTGAAAATGCGGACGCACAATCAACGGCCTCGACTTCTCACAGTCCTCCGCTCACGCAGGGCCATTCAACCTCCACTATTTTGGACTGCAAAACTAATCCTGCGCAATACGTGCTTATCCAAGGATGGCAGCTTTTGGCACTTGCTATTTCACTCTTTCTGCCCAGGAACAATCGACTATTGTGGTACCTGAAACTGCATCTGCAAAGAAACGCCGACAGCAAGTGAGTAATCCAAAGTGTTGATCTGAATGAATCGATTATTGCACAGAAAAAGAGAGATAAACTAAGAAAAATTTTATTAAAGATTTAACTAAGGAAAAGATTCGCGATTTTATACAAATTGATATTCACATCTAATTTATTGTAGATAGATATATAAGAAAAAAATATATAAGATAATCAGAGTTATTATAGTTAATATATTCGGTAAAAGATCTTATGCTTCTATTATGATAATAATAATGTAATAAAAAATTACAGAATATATAAATAAGAATTAAAAAGTTATTAATTAATTAATTAAATATTATTAATTTATTAATAATAATACGATATGTGTAATAAAAAGTATATCTTCTTTGCATTGATCGAGTCAATAATAATATTGATTATCTATTAATATTGATTTATCTCTCATTGCGTTGTTACTCCAGAACGGAATGTGGCAAATACGCGGCGTACTGTGAAAGAGCCTTGGAAAGAACTTTGCAAAATGGTAGAAGAGAGGTGAAACCCTCAAGAATGGAAGTATTATCGATATTGATGAAAAATCCGTATCATCATTCTCTGCCACATGCCATACCGATACACTTTCTGAATGGTACATATCAGGTCGTAAGTTTCGACGGTAGCACCACAATAGAGGAATTTTTGAATACCCTGAATCAAGAGATCGGCTGCAGAGATGTTCATCAGTCCGGTTTCACATTATTCAGTGACGATCCGATTGAAAAGGATCTCGAACATTTCATCGATTTACAAGCAAAGGTTCTATATGAGTTAATTATATTAATCAAGATTATTTTTGCATGTAAGGAGAGATATCAAACTGTAATCATGAAAAAAACATTATATAAATATAAAAAAATTAATAGATTAAAAACAGAATCAGATTATTGCAAGAATTATATTGATAACAAATTTATGTGTAACATGTACCTATTCTACATGTAACATTTTGATCGAATTGAGCGAATTTGTAAGATTCAAACTTTATGGATTGTGTTTCAGTTATGCGATATCATCTCAAAGTGGGAGACCGCATTACGGGAGAAGGGCTCAGGGAAGTTTGAAAATACCAGAGTGATACAATTAACATACAAATCGCGTTGCTATTGGCGACAAGCTGCTAAAATGGAAACAGACAAGGAGAGACTTCTGCTATGTTATCAGGTGAATCAACAAGTTGTACAAGGAAAGTTCCCACTAAATCGTGAACTCGCTTTCGAATTGGCATCGTTGATGGCACAGGTATGATATGCTATATATGTCTGTCATGCTCTTTTTATATATTTTAAATAATTAAAAATATATTTTATCGTGTTAACTATACATATATGTATAATATTCGTGTCAAATTAATTAATTGATTTTGCAGATCGATTTTGGAGAGTATAATAACGACAAAGCACGCGGCAGTGGTCCTGGAAGTAATCCACATCATCTTGTACTTCAAGCTTTGGATAAATTTTATCCGATTCGGTATCGAACTAACATTACTGCTGATCAATTGAGGTGAATAAACGATAAGCTAAATCTATCGAAAATATTTATGCAAATGTTGCATTCTTGTTCATATCAATATGTTATACATTAATTTTTCTTTATCAGAGAATTACAGGAAAAATTGCAGGAGAAATGGATTGCTCTGAAAGGACGTAGCATGTTAGATTGCGTTCGCATATATCTTACATGCACTAGAAAATGGCCTTTCTTTGGAGCTACCTTATATCAAGCAAAGGTATATAATAATAGATTACAAATATACATATTAGATGGATTAACAAAATAATTATATTAATATTCTATAGTTATATATCTTTTTCGATAACATATATTCTCTAATTTATATTATAATATATGCTCATCAACAAATATCTTTAAATTCTATTTTTATTAGATTAATATTAATTAATTGCGTATAATTTGATTTTATTTTGAAAAATAAAATGAAATAAATAAATAAGATAATAATATAAATCAATAAAAAATTTTGAAAAAATTTCAGTTAAAACAAGCCGATCCTGTAACCGTTTGGATAGCTGTTTCCGAAGACAGTGTAACATTGCTGGAATTACAAACAATGGCGGTTATGTGTCGTTACAATTACGCGAACATAGTGACATTCGGTGGTTGCCTAGACGATTTTATGCTCGTTGCCTGTCCGGATGAGGGTGCTGCTGAACAGAAGCTATTATTTGCACTTTCCAAACCTAAAGTAAATATAGTATAATATTTACTGATTTCAAAATCTTTATTCTCTCATTCATTATACGTAAACTTTTATATCACATTATTTATATTTTTATATCACATTATATATATTTTTATAATATATCACTTTCAGATTTTAGAGATAACATTGCTGATCGCTGATTACATGAATGCATTGGGTCACGCGTTACCAGGCACTCCACAAATGAATACTCTAACACGCAATGGATCGCATCGATCTATCAAATCTACTCTGAGACCTACGACTGGTCGGTGAAAAAGAAATTTTATCAAATATATTGCAAAATTAAACCAATTGCAATAAGTAAATCAGTAAATTTAATTGTAAACTTTACTTTTTATAGGTTCAAGCTGTCTTCCAACTCAACCTGATATATTGAAGTCAACGCCAGATCACCAAAGACCATAATAGAAAGACTGGTCACCTTAGTTTTCTGGAAAAAAAATATCGGGATATGTTTTTTGGATACATGCGCGAAGCTCTGATTACGATACATATATTTTTCCGTTGTTTGTATTGTATAAAAGCAACGTAAAAGAAATTCAGTATTAGTACACTACGATCGTACACTACGATCTGCGGCATTTTTTTTCTTTTTGTAAAGCGCGCATGGTCGTAGTCACGAATCATATTTACGTTTAACATCGTATATACAATACAATGTAAATTAGTATCAGCTCTTGTAAGATCATATCTATGTAAATATTTAAAAAAGCGCGCAAGTTTCTTCAATTACGAAGGATTGCGTGTGCAGGTGGCTTAAAAAAATGACTGAAATCGCAGAAACGAAGCGAATCGATCTGTAACACTGCCTATTAGTACATGCGATTACACATCGAATAGTTTCATCCCGCGGCTAAGTAACGTGCTGACACATTTTTGCTACCGTATTTATACCAAATTTAACAAAAGAGAAGAAATGTGTACGGGATATCACATAACAGTGATATATTCGTGTACTGTATATATATTTTAATCAAAGTTATTAAATGTTTAGGAATATGAATGATACAGCGTTTCTGTCCAATTTTATCGAATAAAATTGTTACGACCTACACGTATTGGCTGCTAAAGAAAATGTGTAGCAATCGGGAAACATACATGAATGTCATTGCTATATCATGTAACTATATAATGCAACATTTTTTAGTTCTACTAAATTTTAATTGCATTGTTGCTTTTGAAATTTACAATTTATTATATTTATCATTAAAACAAATCTAGTTTATTACAGATTCTAATTTAATTAAAATTAAGAATTGAAAATTTAGAAAGTTTAGATATATAATCTGAAGTTCTAGGATTTTTAAGGTGTTTAATCGAAATTTGTATTAAATTTATAAATTTAATTATGTGTTAACTTGAATTGTGAATTTCTTTTTAATGAAAATTAAGTTCTCTAAACATTTTCATAAACTTCAAAATTGGGCATGAATTAACAATTAAATGTTATATGCGATTTTTTGTTTTAAAACGATCGAAAAAAATAAGTTAAAAATTAAGAGGTAGCTAATAGAAAAAATTTCGTTTTAATCATTATATATATTAAGGGATGATAAATAGATCTAGTAAACGGAATTACTTTACATTCCGTTTATATTCGCACAGAGACTGAATTTTCTCTTCTCTTATCTTTGAACACTTATTTCTTTGCTTCTTATGAAGCTACTTTCGTGAGATCGATCAACAAATAGAAGAAATCGTATACCGTTGTATCAACTTCGACAACTAGTCTTATACCTGATATATTTATTTAAGACGTAAATGATTGCGTTTCTTTTTTCGTACAAGGACATGACCAAATAGATATAATATCGGAGAAACGTAATTTATTATTTAATAATTAGCAACCGCATTTTCTGCGTGTAATACATGTGTAACACTGTATATTAAAACGGTGAACGGTGTTATAACGTTATCTATATATAAATATAAGAGAAAAAAAAAAGAAAAAGAAGTTTTGTACTCGCGTTCGACGTGTAACTACGACGTGTGACTAAGTAACTAGCAAACGTCTTCCTTCTAGCGATTATAAATTACAAGCGGGGCAAAATAAGGCTTTCGTGCAATATATACAAAACTTCTACGTTTTGTAATTCTTGAAATTAAGCAAGCTATGTGTCTATCCAAACAGAATGGAAATGAACTCAAGTAAGCAAACTTTTTAGTTCAGGATATTCGCGAAAAATATCTCGAAAACAGAATTTTTTAAACGCCTCTGCGACATTACATTCACATTGTTTGGAAATATGACAAACTAAAAATGCGCATAGAACCAATTTCATTTGGCATGAACATTTGTACGGATAATTCAAACCTCAGACTACTGAGAGCAGTACAAAGATATGCAAGAACGACATTTTGTCCTTAATTTTTTATATAATACCCGAGTGCTATTACATAGGTGATTAGCATCCGTGTCTCACATAGTAGTTGGAAAAATCATAATACGCATTTTCATTCATTCATTCATCCATTCATTGGTGTAAATATCACATGGAAGATTTATGTTTCTAAAATATCAGTAGAATCAAAAAAGGCAGCTAGCGGTACTCATAGAATCGAGCTCTATCTGAATCGCACTCTACCGAGTCTATATCATCTTTACATTTGTATTTATTATTTATTCATATGAGAAAAGTACGAGCGAGACAACAGATAGATAGAAATTGTGTACTATTGTACAGGAGAACAAATAAACTGCACATTAATACAAATATATACATGACTTAAACAGTTATTAAGCCATTTTTTGCTTTATTTAAACAGGATCGAATAAAAAAGGAAGAGAATATTTGATAATTTTGAAATGCTTTGAATTTAACAAGTTTATAAGTTGTAAATGAGAAAAAAAAATATAAATTTCAACAATGTATTTCTTAGTAACTTGCCATTATCAATAGACATTAATTTGTATATATATTAATTTGTAGACAAGTATATCAATTTTATTTATAAAAAAAGGAAAGAATATGTTAAATATATATTTTAAAAAATGATTATTGAAAATACTATACTATTCAATTATATAAATAATTGAATAGTATATAAAAATGATCAAAGTTTCAATCTACTTCATCTGGTCTCACAGGATGTGTTAATGGTATCATAGATTTTTTCTTCATATCCCTTGATAAAGCTTTCCTCATATCTGCAAATCAATAATATGCATTAATTCTGTGCACATGAACAATTTTATTCTCGCACATTCCTCATTCAGTGATTTACCATACGCATCTTCATCTGGATCTCCATTATAATATTCCAATACTGTCCTGTACACAATATATCCTAATTGCTGATACATTGTAATAGCCACTTTATTGCTTACTCGAACAAAGAGATCCACAAAATATGCCTGTTTTCTGATTCAAGTAAAAATATTTGATAAAAAATAAAATATTAAATATAAAATAAATAATATTTTATAAGTTTATCAAAATGGATTTTATCAAACATTCTATTAAATTCTATTAAAAGAAGCTAATAAAAAATACATTGTAATTACCAATTCCATAACTATATAAATATAAAAATATAGTAACTCATTGGACAAATAATATCATATCTATTTCAATATTTTTAATAATTTTTTGCCAAATTATTGGCATATTTTAGTAATAATTTATTTAATAGGTACATTTACACAATAGTTAATAGTTATATCATAACTTACTTTTCTGATACTTCCTCGAGGAATTTCATTAACATTGCAGCGAGTCCAAGTCTTCTATAATCCGGAGAAACTGTAAGGGCTGTTACATGACCATGCCAATTTTCACTATGACCTTCTGCCTTTCCCATAACTTTGAACAAATTTGTAAAAAATAAGATTTGGCATATTATACTGAGAATGCATTATAATAATATATATATAAGAACTACAATATATTTACTATAACCCATTATTTCACCACTTGGAGATTCTGCTACCTGAATATATTCTGGCCAATGTGCAAGGTAATGCATGTAAAACGATAACCCATACTTAATAAAACTGTGAAGAAAAATACATATTGGAAAACTTGCATTATAAAATATAAGTAAAATAATTTTATAATGATTTTAAACTTTGTACATATAAAAAAGCAATATTTTAAACATTTATCACATTTACGATGTAATGCTAGATTAATGACAGAATACTTGTGTGAATAAATTTATTTCTAAATTTATTTTTATAATTATGTAATTACAATTAATTATGATCAGCTGAAGTTAAAGGATACTGTTTCTGTGAGCGGATCCAGATTCCTAAAAATGAAAACGTAAATAATTATAATAATTGGCGCTAGTGAATTACTTTTATTGTGTAAATAGATTCTTGGTTAAAACAAAAATTAATAAATAAAATCACTCACACGTTATTGAATTTGAATAAATCGCTGCATGTAAAAGGCCTGAGCGTCGTCATTTTAGAGAGTAGTAAAAGATTTATGTTATCTATTAAAATAAGAAAATTAAAAGCAAAAATCGAGACAAAATTTTAAATATTAACCAATATCAAGTACACTAACAAGAAACACGAATAATGAAAATTATTATGAATCACGTTGCATGTACTGTCCGACTTCAATTCAAGCTTTTTCCGATCAAAACAATCCAATGTTATTCACATCAATGCGAAGATTATATGTTGTTTGAAGTGAAAACAGTCTTAGCTGTTAGTTATAACTGTTCTCCATCATGATTTCATGCTGCGGTTCGAATCTAGTTTTGTTTTGTTCTCAACAACGTTTCTAACCCTAAATCATCAGATAACTATAGCATTTGAACTAAATAAAATTTAAATAAGATGATCTTTAACTGACATTCTAAAATTATTATAGTATAAAAGTAAAGAATAAGAACCGTATACAAAATTCTCAAGATTATTCTCCAGAATATTTTAAGTTTAATCTTAACATATCTTTTTAATTCATTAAAGAAAAGCAAGATTTGAGCCATATCTTGTTCAAGATGATTTTATTTTAAAATATCTTAATATGATTTATGAACATATTTAATATTAATTAAGAGATTAAGGCCTTAATTATAAATGCATAATCATGAATGCATAATAATTTAAACTTTTATTTTACATACACATTGACAAATAAGTTCATATTCATAAAGATCGTTAAGTAATGATTTTTTTAATATTTAGTCGTGCTTTTAAGTTTATAAATATAGTTATTAAGATAAAATTCTTATTATGATATAATGAATTAAATATAATTCCATGTATAATATTCATAGATATACATTATACTATACATATATATTATAGGAATAATATTATTAATTGTATTAAATAAATTGTACATATGTTTAGTATATTTTTATTATAAATTTTTATTATAAATTATATTTTATATGATACAAATGTACATTTTTTAACTTATATTTTCTATTAAAACTTTCTATTATTAAGACAAGACGAATGTTATAAAAGTTAATACATATAATTAATTGCAATATTGCATGATATTTTATATAAAGTTATATTTGTTATGTATAATCTTTTTCAAATCAATAATTATTATACAATAGAATTATATCTTAATAATCTTTCACTTACTTGATTATTTAAAAATAAAATAAAAATACAATATTATTTTAAACGCATATATTTTTATTTTAGATTTGAAAACTATTATTTTAAAAAATAAACATGCCTTCCTTTTTCCTAAGTCAAGAATTTTCGCAAATAATGGCTTATAAAATATAAGATGTTATTAAATTACACTTTAAATTCAATGTTTCTATCGAAGAAATTATAGATAGAAATATTAAGAAAATAAATGACTCAAAAAAAGTTATAAACTTAAATATATTTTCGTCAAATCGATCTCAAATTAAATAAGACTTATTTGAGCAAAGTTTCTTCACAGAGATCATTTTATTTCAGAACTATGAAATTTACTAATCTTAAAACAATCTATATTGAATGAAATTGATATAATCAAAATCTTGATACATTGACCAATTACCTATATATCATTGTATTTCCTGAGACCGTGCTTCGCCATAATGTGATCCATTAACAATATACATGCTTATAATTAATCTGTTCGTTTTTTTAGCAGAATTGTTTTAAAAATGATTTTTTTTTGTTTTTAATTTTAAACTTCTTTATAATCTTATTACTTTTTATCAAATATCATTATTCTGTATGGAATAAGTTTAGGTAATGGAATAGTCTGAGCGCTGCGACATTGCTTTGAAGTTCGGTAGTACTTGATAGTAATATTATGATCCAATTTCTAAATTGTTATCAAAAGATAACTAATTATATTAATAAACTAGAAAAAATGTAAAAATGACAGGCAGCTTATTCAAACCATTTCGGCAAATATCATAAGGAAACACGATAATATTAAATAATTTTGCCAAAAAGAAAATATTTACTATATATGTATATTATATATATTATTATTTATATATATGCATATATTATTATTATTATTATTATTATTAAATATCCGTATTACAAATAAAAAACTGTTACAAGTTACTTCTAAAATTCTGTCTAATTGAAAAAAAAAAGATCCATTGACAGGAAATATATTTATCACTCAAATATGGAACATTAACATCTATAAATATTAACTTCAGATTTGATTAAATACAGGTCTAAAAAGTTCGAAGCACACGAGAAAACGAGAAAAATCTGTATTTTGCAATGTACAAGATTTAAATAGAAAAAACTAAACAGAAAAACTAACAAAAAGCAGAAAAAATAGCAATCGGTTATTATATAAACTATTTTCTTTCTTTTTTGAAATACAAAAGGAAAAAAAGATGCTTCGAAACATTTGTAGTGTTAAATGAGCGAGTTAAATGATAGTGTTAATCTGAATTCAAATCTCGAATTTTCTTTTCTTTACTAATCTTCATATTTTATTCGCAGTTTGTTTGCAAAAATTTTTTAGAGTAAATATGAACATTTCCTTTCTAATTTCAGAATATCTTCGAGTAATTAATCGAAATTATTCAGAAAAACTTTTGAAGTTTTGAGACAACCATCAAGTAAAATTCTTTCTCGAAAACGATGTTTTGAAATGCAATCTAAATTATATATATCTAGAATGTATAATAAATCATAATTCCTATTTAAATACTCTATACAGATTACATCTCGAGAGTCCTATAAGTTTTGCATATTTATTTATTATATATATCGATATATAATGTTTTAGATACCATATAATTGATATATTATAAAAATATTTAACTTAAGTTGAAATAAATAAATATATTGATAACATTATTGATTTACTATATCTATTTCTTTTTGAAATGTTTAAACAAAAAGAAATAATTGACACAAAAGTGACTGACACAAAAAATTAATAATTCTATTAATCTCATTTAATGACTTATTAAAAATAATTAAAAATAATATATATTTATAATTTGTTACTTTCTTTTCTGAACATAATGATACTTTATTTATTTTACTTAAGAAGTGTATGTATGAAATTATAAATAAATTTTATTTGTTTATGTTTCGTAAATTTTTAAATTAAAAAATAATAAACGCTAAGTTCGACTGATTTAGCGCATCGCTTCTAATAGTACAGATCCGTTCCATCGAGATTTGTTGCAAAATAGTGTTTTTAGACAATTCACGGTCTTCGTAAAGGTACAGTAACAAGAATACATAATTTAATAAATAATCACACTAATAATAGATAATCAAATTGAATTAAACTATTTGATAATAAACTAATATAGTAATATAATATAATAGTAATACTAATATAATAGTAATAAACTAATATTTTAAATAACGCAAACTGAATTCGTGTAAATGATAAATATATCAAACTCATTTGTTTAAAAAGATTTACATTTATTTTATTATGTATGCATATTCATGTTGAATATAATAATTACAATACATATATAAATCATTAGAAATATTTCGGCTTTTCTTTCTATATATTATTTACATTGTTATACGAGATTAAAAACATGAATTGAAGGATACAGTTGTAGAACTGCTATGCTAAATCGATTCACATAAAAAAGGACTTTTAAAAGTCAAACTTTGCAATATTGTGCTATTTTTCTTTACGTTGTGATGTCAGGCTATCATGCATGCTCATTATAACAGTTTCTATTAATTCTGGTATTACAACACCATTAATATCGATGAAATTTGCAACAGATTTGGTCACAGTTGTCTCATTAATGTTACCAGATGATGTACTTCTAACTGACAAAACCAAATTATATTTATCATCGTATTTTTTCAAATAAGAGCTTGCCTCCCAAATTAAGTCAGGGTTGAAACCAGCTGGATCTCTAAAAATAGAAAATTATTTTACATAATCTATTGAATACATTTTATATATTTCTATAGAATTGCACAAAATCATGGTTTACAAAAAATATTAAATGCATAAAATTCAAAATTATTTTGTTAATTTAGTTATTATATATTATAGATCAGAATTAGAATATTAGAGAAAGATATAAGATATGCTTTTGTAAATTACAAATATAAATTGAAGTAATTTACCTTTGAATTGCAACCACAAATATGCCTTTTTCTTTATAGGTAGTATATAATGTCAAAAGTCCCATTAAAAAGAAATACAAAGAAACACAGGCTACTAAGATAGGCTTGGAAGCAGGGAATGGATATAAATAATCACATAATAATGCTACAATGGCAATTATAACAGCGACTCCACAGAGTGCTAATCTTCCATCAAGTAGTGCAAAATTTTCTATGTAATTATATTTTTTCGTAAGTACATCCTTGACTGCATCATCCAAGGCATTCTTCACAGCTGAACCATCCCATTTATTGATTTTTATAACCTATACAAATATAAACAAATATCATTTATTCAGGTAAAAAGATATTTAATTGAAAATGTTAAAGAACAGGAAATTATACAAAACATTATTATAATAAAAAAGATCGTATAATATCATAAATTTCATAGTTGCTTAAGCTTAAGCATTATACCAGCTTTCAGTACCAGATTACCAAAATAAAAAAAGAAAAAATTTTGATTTTTAAATTGTATATAATTAAAAAAAAATTAATTTAATAATTATTAATTATTAAATAATTAATAATTATTGTCAATAATTATGAGAATGTACATTTTTTATGTGCAATATAAAAAAATAATCACGAAGATGGAAAGAAAGATACTTTCATTATCAAAATATAACTTCTATTATTCAAAGTACCATACGTGACGGTACGTTGGCAGCTCAACTGTCATACCAAATGAATATCGCAATATCATAATTCCATAAATTACGATAATTATCTTTATTATAATGTAAATGCGATTGATAATGTAACTAATAAAATAACATTAGTTAACTAGTTATCAATGAGAACAAACTTACAGTATTGTCTCCTGCACCCATTGCGATCCTAACCCTTTTAACAAAACACACGTATGCTTCCACCAAAGTACACGTCAAGTACAAAGATTAAACATAGTGCCAACATAAATTTCACGTTATTCCCAGAATTATTGCTACAGGAATGACAAATGATATCTGAATTGATTTTAGAGATCTTAGAATCTTATGACATACGAAGTTATAATTAAGTCTGAATACGTGTATCACGAAGTTACTGTTCGCGCGAACTCAATATTAAGCACAATAATCATACTGCCATTATCACTATAAAGCTAATGGTATACCAAGAAAGATGTTATGGCGCACAAAATTGCTGAACTATAGAATATCCTAAAATTAATTGTTTGATTTTCTACTTTATTTATATTTGCTTTTTATCTTTTGCTTTTGTCTTTTTTCTAGCAAACTCTCAAAGTATAGAAATTGATATAATTATATAGAAATCGATAAATATATAAAATATATAGAAATATGTTTCAATAGCGTATTGCTTATATTAATATTTAAAGGAGAATATGAAACCGTAAGCATATAAAAAATATTTTACCTTCAATGAAAATTAAAAAATTTTAATTAGATAATTTAATTTGATTTAAAATATAGTTCATTGATTTGAATCTTCGAGAAATATAGATAATTTTTAATATGGAAGAAAACTTCAAGTCTATAAGAAAAATATTGTAATATTAAAGTCAAAAGTTTAAGAATGAGAAAAGTTAACGAGTTCATTCACAGGGATCACTTATAAAATATATTTCGTTTTTGATAATTTACATATTTCTTTTCATTTTTATTATGCTATGTTAAAATATGATATTAACACACTGTTAGGGATTTATAAATAACTTTGAATAGAAATTTTGATATAAAAACGTGTCAATATTGATTTTATCTAACAAAGTGTTATTTCCATTGTATCTTGGATATGAATACTAATAGAAGTGATGAGATTTCCATTTTGTTTATTAACATTATAAGTTTTGAATATAATTCTTATAATTATTTACATTTTTATTATTATCAGAAATATCTTTATTGTACAATATATATAATAAATATCTGTATATATGTGAATAAGTGAAATTATAAATAAGTGAAAAATTATAAATAGTTTTAAGATATGCGTGTCTGCTTATCAACAAGTTTCTTTTTCATATCTTTTTAAACGATATATTTTCCTGTAAAAAGAAGTAAAAAAGAATAAATTAAAAACAGTTTCGTATGTGAATGTATGTGCGTACTTATATGTATACACGTATGTAATTGTATATCACGCACTATATATACATATAATATACATTCCTTTTATGAATTACTTTAATTACCAAATTTCTAATAAATTTTGAGAAAAATTAAAAAATTCAAACGTTTTTTAAATTTATTATTATTTAATGTATTTATTTATATATGATATAATAAAACAAATAAGATTATTCAAAATATCACAAAATCTATTTTATTTTACTATGTTAACACGCCTTTGATATTTCGTGCAACCATTTAAAATATTTATTTAATGCCGGTTCGAGAGAGTGTGTTCAACAAGAATGTGAATCATTAGAAAATGCTTCCCTGTAATTGTAAGATCATTATAATAGTTGCAATATCTGGATACTCGCTCTAGCTAAGCAACCAAAATGCAACCATTGCGTCTGCTTCCTCGCAGAACACTGGAGACATAGGCGCCTGATAACCGCCTTTGTTTCAGTAACGGTTTCCATCTAAGCCCTTGACTCTGGGACTCATCTTCGACAAATGTTTGATACATTGTTTACATTGGGTTCTCCGGGCTTTTCAAGAATTCCAAACAAAAAGTAACGCATATAAGAATCCTTAATATACTATTTATTTATATCTATCTATTTATTTATTTTACTATTTATTTTATTACTAATCAATTGTCTAACGAAAAGTAAAAATGCAGATTATAAATGGAATTAATTATTTCTTAATCTTATATTTAAGTTATTAAATGTGAAATGTTGTATAACTACTTGATAAATATTTTAACTGTACAATCTTTACAAATTCTCTTTAATGTTTCTTTTATATGCTCATATTTTTCTTAAAATTTCTTTAAAAATTTCTTTATATATCATTGTTTATTAGGACTTTTTGAAGTCTATATGTGACTATGTCTATGTATATTTGAACTATTTTAATTATTATTGATTACTCATTGCTTTTATGGATCTTTAAATCTTTAATATTTTAAATCTTTAAATCTTTAATTGTTAAGTATGTATTAAATGTGCAGCAGTAATAATAACTTGTTTGATATGCATATATCATATCATTATATATATTACAAAATTCAGAATTTTTTCAATATACATATTGTTTCGCTAATGCTCTTAAAAATTTAGCTTTTCGGATATTAGCCGCTTCTCTTTGTATTTCTTCGTTGTTATTAGAATTTAATTCCAATAAACCAATTATTTTAATCTGTAAAACAAAATATATCAATTGTATTCATATATATACATTAAATATATATTTACTTATAAGAAAATATTACTTATAATATGATATAAGTTATTATTTATAATACTTATATTATTTATAATATAATATGATATAAGTATATATTTATATATTTATATTATTATATTATATATTAAATTTTATTTATTCATTATAACCTCAGTTACTCACTGCAAGTTGCTTTCTATGATGCTCTCCACGCTTCGTATGTAGATGTATAAGATATTCGAGTATAGTAGTATCCCAAATACAATGATAATAAGCATCCATGGCATCAGCAGTAGCACAACTTTTCTGATCACTAGCTGCCATTTTAAATGCCAGAGAATAATCCACTTCTTCCAAAAATTGACATAATACAGCTGCTTGCGTATAGCATTGTAAATGTGCGCAACATTTGATCATTCTTCTGTAAACAAGATCATCTATTTGTGTGCGTGGCGTTGGTTGACTGAACAAATCGCTAGCCACCATGATAGCCTCTAAGTAATATTTCATTGCGCTTTCATAATATCCCAAAACTAGAGAAAAGAAACAAAACATTATTATGCATGAATTTAAGCATTTGATATATCATCTATTTGATTTATTGCAACAAAAGTTTACCGAAATTGAGATCGCCCATCAGCCTCAACCAGGGTACATTACAGGGATAATATTTCAAAGCTTGAGTCAACAATTGAAATAATAATTCTCCGATGTATCTAATATTGTACGAATTTGCGCTGCAAATATTAATGTGCAAATAAGTATTATTAATATATCAAATATTATTAATATGACTAAAATTCATTAAAGACATTAAAAATATTCATATTTTTTTTATTTTATGAATGTATATAATGATATATTGTATACTGATATATACAATAAAATATATTATTGAAATTTTTATATTGATATTTTATACTGAAATTATAAAATAAAAATATTAAAATATCATTTTTATATTAAAATGCATAATTCTCATTTGTTTCTTGAAAACTAAAGAGAAGCATACATATATATATAACAACATTACTCACATATAACAACATTTATAAGCCATTATAATACAGATACCGTATAAATATACAATAATTATATAAATATATAACATACTTTATACATACAATACATACTTTGTACAATATTGTAAATATACATACTTCGGTATTCCAGCAGGCCAAAGAGACAAATACTGCGCATGTAATTCCAAACTAGATTCATCGCGTAAAATGTTTCGTAAACGTGCTAACAATGATATAACCACAGTGAGCACCATAGGTTCTCGCAAGCGAGTAAATGTAATAGCAATATTAACAGCGATATCTCTTGATGCACTACCAGAACTTCCACTGTTGCTACTACTACTCCGTTTCTGTGACTGATCCCTATTGGGACCAAATGCTACTAAAACTGAAAAAAAAATGTAGAATTATAATGGCTAATATGAAACTTATCCTTATTTATTTTTTTATTTAATATAAGATAATAATATAGAATAATTAAGCTATTTGCAAATCGCTTAACAAAAAAAATTCATTTTATCCAAAAATATTAATTTAATGTAAATTTTATAATTTTGTATAATTTTGTATTTTCGTTGCATACATATCATATGAGCAGAATGAAGAAGAAAATAAAATAGCACATATATATGATTTTTAATAAATTAATGAAATTAAAAATGATATATACTCATATCCCATGCTTCACGTGGAAATTTACGAGTTCCCTTATATTTAACGATGTCTTGACATACGCTGCTAATAGCAGCAGCAAATTCAGTATAACTCCAACGTTTCTCCATACTAGTAAGATAATCCCATTCAGCCATATTTAAAAGAAAGACTGTACAATATTCCACTATTTCCTGTCGTGGAATTAGCTGATCGGATGCTTGTAATGCACCAAGGCACTGTTTACTCCGTGCAATCATACTTTGCAAATCACCTAAAATCATGCCACACTCTTTTATGAAACTATCATAAAATTATTATTCTTTCTTTACTAATATTATTTAATCGATGTTTTTATGTACATACAGACATTCGTCGCTGGCCATGTATGAATACACTTCCATATCTCGACAAGTAGACATTCCCAACTCACTAACTTGCATAATTTGAAGATTAATGGACCGCCGCTTTTCACGTGTTCCTGTAACTCGCTGTCCAACACTCTGAGAAATTTTATGGCATCACAAAAATTTTTGGCAGTCAATAATTCTCGACTTTTCGCTAATAAGATGTAAGAGTAATCCTGAATGAAGCCTCTAGGAAGTGACATTACTACGCTTTGCAGGGGGATAGGTAATTCCCAGCAGTTATTAATATGCCATAACGGTTTCATACGATGTTTTTCATCCAGATGTATCAATGTTTCTCGGATTACATGACAATCATGTGTTTCTATCAACTTCTGTTCTAGTTTGAATACTTCGATCCTTTCACTTTCTGTAAAGTATCATAAAAATGAAAATTTAGTTAAATAAAAGTTAAAGTTTTAATGCCTCTAAAGATCTCTAATTTCTTATCATATTATTTTGTTATATTTACGTATATATTGTATAGAAGGTATGCCCCAATCATTATGCAGTAATAAGTCCGGCAATTCTAGCTCATTAGAAGTAGCCATTTCTCGAAAAACGGTCAATTCTGTTTCATTAAATAATGATGAAAAGGAAGGACTGTTAAGTATTCTTGAAGCAAAATCTTCTATATTGGCGGTATTTGCGAGATAAATGAGATAATGAGAAATTTGTTCCTTATCCCTAGCCGTTGCTTTTTCCAAAACATTATCTAAAGCCTGAATATTGAATATATCATAACATAAAAATGAAAATTGCTTTAATAGTTTAAGTTTTCTCAATAATAAAATCTTTGATAAAATCTTAATAATAAAAAATAGAGAAATAGCAAAAATCTGCTTAATACTTAAAGTTAGAGTAAAAAAATTATTTTCTTTACAAATTATACAAAATTATATCAAAATGTGAAAAATCGTTTTATTTAGAATAGCAAGTGCAATTCTAATTAATGAATATTCTTTAAAGAGGATAGATAAATTATATTACCCAGAATAAGATATCCAGACCCTTTGTACCAGCTGCTTTAATTTCGGTTATATAATCACCCAAGATCATGTTATTGTCAAGAATTTTTCTAACTAAATTCAAACATTGTATCTGCAGCAATAGATCTCGAGCAACTACGAATTTTCTATTAACTAATCCACCTTGCACATCCAACTCCAAATTATCTCTATAAACTTGTGGAATTTCCCTAAAAACATTATCTGCTTGCAAAATCTGCAATATGTTCTGCAGATTTCACATATAATATGAATATACATTATTCAAAAATACATATGCTAATCTTATCAATGCACAAAAATATACCTACAGTATACTGATCTTTAATAGAGGCTTGCAAACGTTGCGTAAGACTAGGTGCAACTTCTTTCAATGGTACCTCGCATGCTAAACAACAACCATTTAAAAATTCTTTCTGCACTTTGCAATACATTAATTTTTCTGTTAAATCAAAAGTATTGTACAATTCCTTGGCATGTTTAATATGATGTTTTGCTTCCTGATAATCTTCCCTCAATAGATAAAACATTCCGAGATCATAGTGTATCTAAAAATATATTTGGTTATTGATTCATTATTAATTCCATAAGAATAATATATTAATAATATATATTTCTTATTCTATAAGAATAATGTATCTCATACCTGACATTTTAATTCATCTAACTTGATGGGATACATATTTTTCCAATTTTGTTTTATTTCTATGCTATCTTCAGTCAACATTTGAAAAGTATCAAAAGAGAGAATCTTTGGTTTTATATTAGTTATTTGTAAGATATTGTTTAAAAAACTGATGCTATTTGGTACATGTGCTTCTAATCTCCTATTAATATCATCCATTATACCCAGAGGTATATATGTTGATTCCTGTGTACCTGATCTACAATATAAAAAAATCATAACAAAGACCATATAATAAACATATATATCTTATATTAATAATATAAAACTTACACAGGGAATTGTTTTGGTTGTTTGTTACAAAGAGCTCTATAAATAATAGCTCTCAAACGCCATCTATGATACAATACCAATGTAAAAAGAAGCTGATCTGATGTTGTTTCTATCAGGAAATCTGGTAATGTATCTGGTATCTCTACCAAAATGTCTGCAGTGATATAGAATAGATCCTGAAATAATGACAATTGTATCGGCAATGGTAGTTTTTTTTCTAATATGTCCAAGTCCCAATTGAGATATGCTGCCACTTTCAAAGAAAGTATTTTCAATGCTAAATTTTTATGAGACCATTTGGTTGTGCTATCAGATTTTGTATCATTTGATTCCATATCAATAGCTTTTGGCTCAGTCTCCTTTTGATCTGAACTAATCGTTATAAATTTGATCATTAAATCTGTAGGCGATGGATCTAAATAAGATGTTAAAAATTATGATTCATGTAAATATTTTAGTCACTTATCAATCAATATATTTATTCTATATAACTTAATTTAAACTTTTTTTTATTTATATTATGTATATTATTATTTACAGTACAATAAGTTTTAATATTGTTTTTAATTATTTTTATTATTTTCTGAATATTATATACATATTACTATCATTTCAAAATTAACAGTACAAAATTGCCAGTCGATTTCGGACAATATTTGCAAGGTTATATTTACCTGGAAAGGGTTTTGATAAGTGCTTGTACAATAAAGAAGGATTCAACAAAAATTCAAACCATAGTATTGTATCCGGTGAAATCGGTACTGTGCCCGGTCTAAGTAAATCTACATCCATAATGCTATATTATTGTTAAAATATACAAAATAAACAAGTATGTTTTACATTGAGTTTAAGATTGAATTGTAGTACACACATAACCGTATCAATCTCGTCCTATAGTTATCATAGCAAAAAGAAACCATAGAAAATTGAAAGTTATTATGCCGATAATCTAGTGATTTTCCAATAACATTTATTACTGATATATTAAATAATATATTAATAATATATTAGATATTTTACTTTTTTTATAAATAATTTTTTATAAATAATAATATTTGCCAATATTAGTTTAGATTAAATATTAAAACGTTGCATACAAATTATATATCCAATATTCGTTAATTGCTTCTTATAAGTTATTATATTGCAAGATATTAATTGCCTACATTAATTAACTATATTAATATTACATTCAAAAAATTATTTTTAAAAATTATTTTTAAGCGAAAAGAAAAATAGAAAGAAGATTCGATAGAAATTCTACTATTAATACTAAACAAAATGATATAAGCAATACCGAAAGACAAGAGGAATTTGTAAACATTTTATGTAAATACAACGCTATATAAATTTTTTATTTTATATATAAATATACACATTATATAAAATAAAGAAAATCGATTCGTTAAACATTGAGTTCTTTTCCAGAGTATTATGATGAGAAAAAATGAGAAAAGTCTTTTACTGAGAACAGCATTATTTCTATTCTAACTTTAGAAATTTTAGAAACATATCAAAATCATTAATTATTAAAACAAATTTGATGTTGAAGGAACGAGATAAAAAACTGCTATTTTTACATTTTATTGAAATTAATAAATATTAATTTAAATGCAAAAAGGCATTTTTTTAGGTAAAAATAACACATTATGAAATATAATTTGATATAATCTTGTAAATTCTATTTTGTAAATTTTACATGATTTGTTAAGACAAAGAATGAATAAAAATGTTCAATTATTCATGATATTCTGTCATGCTATACCTCATTATTTTCGTCATTATCAAGACAGTCTATTAGTTTTGTTTGTGAGAATAACAAAGATACCAACATTTTGATATTTGTTATGCTCTCACATTGTTTGCAATATTCAAATCGAATAATTTCACTATTAATGTGAACCGATTAAAGCAAATCATTGTAAGTAGTATTAATAAGCATAAACGCTAATAGCACACAGTATGTAAACGCAATTTATATACATTGAAATGAACCGTAAAGAAATGAAACCAACTTTGAGAAAAAGATTGTCATACATCATAGAAATAAACCTATTCTTCTTTAATGTTTTTAATGTTAGCTTTGTTGTAATATTGATTAATACTGTAAAATTCGCTATATAAAATTTTTTTTAATATTATTTAAAAGATAATTATTTATAAGATAATTCTCAAGAAAAAAAAACCTCCACAAATAAAATATATGAGGAGGAATAGTTCAAAGATAAGAGCGATTGCCTGGCAATCGAAAAATCCGATTCCCAGTCTTGAAGTCAATACGAAACCCCCATCCTTGACTCTACAATCGAACCATACTCTTTCTTCTGTCACGCAAATCCTATTGGGATATTCCAGTCTGCGACAGAGTCAATTTCTACTGTTGCCGGTTCCAAACTCGCATAAAAAGAGGGATCATAAGCGAGGCTAACATCCTGCTTATGGTAAAAACTCCCAAATGCTTCTAGACTCAACAATGTTGACTAGAGCTGGGGCAATATTGAAAAAAAAAACACAAGATATAGTTCTAAGAGGAAGAAGAAAAAGAAAAAGAATAAAATATCTTTTGTAGCAACTATAACTATAAATTTTTAATGTAATCATTGCTAATAATACTGATTATTTTAATTGATCACGCGGCAGTTGGTATAATTAACAACACTGAAGTTGATTAAACCAAATGTTTTCTTTAGATTATCTTAACTTATGTTATGTTAAGATTATGTTAGATATGTTTGATAAAAACAAGATAAAAGTAATTCTACGTTATCTTTTTTCAACCTTTTCCTCAATTCTGAGCCATCTCTTATATGCTAATGATTATTTCGATATATATAGGATTTAATGCAGCGACGAAGTTCAGATCAAAAGTGAATCCAAGGACGCTACGAACTTAGTGGATTTATGAAAATTACTAAACTACTCTTAAACTGCTTTTATCATCTTCGATTAATTTAATTGAAATTCATTGAAATCAATTAAATCGCCTTGATTATATGATAATTTCGTTTAAAATATATTAAACAGTTGATATTTAATCGATTGATTATTTCAGAAATGATAAAAGACAGTTTCTTCTAGATAAAAATAAAGTATAATCCAATCAAAAATAATTCTTAAAAGGCAATATTTAATCATGCTTTGGAATGTAGAAATTGGCAGCATTTGTTCGCGATTAGCTCTCGAAATGATTTAAATCGCCTCAGTATCAAATACGCTGTATTTATTGATACTGAAAAATAAGATGCAGTCTTTTGATAATGACACGTTATTTGCCTGCATAGATATTGAAGAAAGATATCAGATTTCGCAAGAACGAAACGCAACTGTCCTGCAAAAAGAGAATGGTAGCGATTTAGATAAATATTTTAAACAAAGTCTATCGTCTTCGGAGTTTATTAGTGATAACAACGATGACACAGATAAGTCGAAACAATCACATTCTCCGGATAACGCAAAAGAAACAGAAAAGAAAAATGAATCAAATTTAGAAAAGTATTTCGAAGATAGTATTATATTCCCCAAAACGAATCATAAAAAGAATTTCTTCTTAGCATCAAGTATTTGTAAACAAAATAAGATATCACAGAAAAGTCAGAGTTCTTATAAAGCAATGAAAGAGGATGTTAATACAATCAGTTCTAAACATTCTTCTGATATAATTAATAATATTGTAAGAAAATATGATGATTCTGATACTCAAACTACTCACAAGGATAAGACTCGTAATGCTACACATGATAACATCAGTACATTATTGATTAGCAGCATATGTGATAAAGAAGGAATTATTATTTCGTCTCCACCTCTTTGTACTCAGGATCGATGCAAACTGGCATCATGGGGTTTGCCATCAAATATTCTTCAAGTATTATATTATAATTTCATATTCAATGATACATATATAGAAACATATACTTTTGATTTTATATCAATTTAGTGCTAAATATATAACTTGTTCTTCATTTTTTAATATTAAGAAATATTGCAATTATAATGTTTGATATGTAAATATATATGATATTATAACTTAGAAATAATTTTTATGACTGCTATTTTCTAGAAATATATTGCTCGTGGAGTAGAATGTATGTTTACATGGCAAATGGAATGTTTATCAAATCATAAAGTAATGCATGAAAGGAAGAATCTTGTATATTCTGCACCCACATCTGCAGGAAAGACTCTTGTCGCTGAAATCCTCTTGATCAAGACTATTTTAGAAATAAAGAAGAAAGTGATATTTATTTTACCTTTCGTCTCAGTTGTTAGGGAGAAGATGTATTATTTTCAAGTATGATATATCAAAATTAGATTGTTTTTTACAAGTTTCCTAAAATATTAGTGCCTTTTTTATATTGTAACTAATAAATTCAACTTTTAGGATTTATTGTCTGATAGTGGTATAAGAGTAGAAGGATTTATGGGAGGAGCAGTACCATCTGGAGGATTCGCTGCTACTCATGTTGCAGTAGCCACTATAGAGAAAGCAAACTCTTTAGTGAACCATTTAATGGAAGAGAATGACCTAAGTATTTTAGGAGCTGTGATAATAGATGAGTTGCATCTACTTGGCGATCCTAATCGAGGATATCTTTTAGAACTGCTTTTAACAAAATTGAAGTATATGACTATTCGGTGAGTTTGACAGTTACACATAATTATATGTAATCCACTTGATCTATTACAATTCGATTGATCCACGTATTGCAGAAATACAATAATTTGAGATACTTTCGATACATATATTCATATATAAACACATTAATTCTATTTATTTACATATTTTTGCATGAACACAAAACATTAACACTGTTTCCTTTGATATGCATCCATATATGTGTGTGTGTAAAAAGTAAATAAATTCTATAAATTATATAATAAAAATATATAGATATATAAGATGATTATATAAACTTCTTCGTAACTTTTCAGTAATAATGATATTAATATACAATTGATCGGTATGTCTGCCACATTACCAAATTTAACTCTATTAGCTAAATGGTTAAACGCGGAATTGTATAAAACTGAATTTCGTCCCATTCCTTTGAACGAATATTGTAAGGTAAAGAATACATACACAAAAATATAAATTATTATGAAATTATTTTTATTATTATATTATTTGATACTAGTGGAACTTTTATTATACATAATACAATAAAAATTACGACATCATATCATATAAGAATTTTTACTTACAGATAGGAGCAAATATATATGATAATAAATTAAATTTTATCAGAAAACTAGTAGAATTATCAGAATTAAAAGTTGATGTAGATAACATTTTGCAATTATGTATCGAGACAATAAGCGACGGTCATAGTGTATTAATTTTCTGTCCCACAAAGAAATGGTGTGAAAAACTTGCGGAACAAATCGCCACAACTTTCTTCAAATTAGGTCCGCTGTGAGATACAATAATATGCTTGTGTTATGTATAAGCATAAAGCGTGTAAAAAAAACGTATTCAAAAAGAAGAAATTTTTATTTTTTGCATTTGTCTCAATCTCCGGTAGGTTCTGAAAATACAACACTCGGAGAAATATTGAAAAAAGAGATTGATCCTGCGTTGATCCATGAAACTTTAGAACAACTAAAACGCAGTCCAAGCGGTCTGGATAATATTTTAAAGAATGCAATATCGTTTGGCATTGCTTTCCATCATGCTGGACTCACAATGGAAGAACGCGATATTATTGAAGGATCTTTTAGGTGATGAATATTTTTTTTTCATTTTATTGACACATATATTTTGTTATTTTAAATTTTATATTGTGTTATTCTAGAATTGGATCATTAAGAGTCCTTATAGCGACATCAACTTTGAGCAGTGGGGTAAATCTACCTGCACGAAGAGTGATTATACGATCGCCTTTATTTGGTGGTAATCTGTTGAATATTTTAACTTACAAACAAATGATAGGACGTGCTGGTCGTATGGGAAAAGATAGCGCAGGTAAAACAGAAATTTTCATAAAATGAATCGCTATATATAATTAATTATATATAAATATAATTGTTTAAAAGGTAAAAAGATTTAAAATATTGTATGATTAATTACATATTTATATATTTATATATTATATAACCAATTGAGTTAATTTTTATTATTTTTGAATTTTTTTAGGAGAAAGCATATTGATATGCAAGCCAAATGAACGTAATACAGCTGCGACATTGCTTTCTGCAAATTTAAATCCGATTGAATCTTGTCTATATGATTCCATGTTGTTGATAAGAGCGCTCTTGGAAGCAGTAGCTAGCGAAGTTTTATACACACCACAAGATCTAGAATTATATATTAATTGCACTTTGTTAAGTTTTAAAAAACAGTCTGATGTGCAAACATTTTCCAATAAAGCAATGAAGTTTTTATTAGATAATGAATTCTTATTGTAAGTATCGTAATGCGATTTAATGAAATCTAAAGTTTAAATATTTTCTAATATGTTAAAACTTATTAAATACACTTTTTTAGAGATCAAATTGATCAATTCCACTTCAATAAATTTTTTAATTTTTTTAATATTTAAATATATATAATAATTACGGAAAACTCGGATTGTATAATTAAAAAATTTATAGAAACTGCTATGATTTGTTTGGTCTCTAAAAATTCAAATTGTGTGCGTGTGCGTGTACGCGCGCGCGCGCACGTATATATGATAATTTTCTTAAGATTAAAATGAATTTATTCTTACTGCTTTCACTGTTGTGACGCAGATTACAGACTACAGAACAGGAGTCCAGATGGATAGCAACATCGCTTGGCAAAGCATGTTTGGCCGCATCTGTACCACCCAGAGAAGGATTGATCCTATTTGAAGAATTACAGAAAGCCAGACGATGCTTTGTTTTGGATACGGAACTGCATGTGATATATTTGGTAACGCCACTCTCTGCTGGTTGTCAGATTGAGACAGTCGATTGGATGACGTTCAATGAATTATGGAATACTATATCAGAGAGCGAGCGCAGAGTTGGTAAACTCGTTGGAATAGAGGAACGTTTCCTAATGTCAGCTATTAGAGGAATCATTAAACCTGGCAAATTGGTAAATATCTATCTATTACCAAAGCAAGGAATATATCTATGTCTATGCTTTTGGATTCGATATATTCATATGCATCACATTCGAATCCTAGTATTTGGAGTATCTTAAATCTTTAATCTGATAAATGTTTTGTATCATAGTTAAATATACATAAGAGATTCTATAGTGCATTGGCGCTACAAGATTTGATCAATGAAGTTCCGTTGAATACGGTTTGCAAAAAGTATGGTTGTTGCCGCGGAGTATTGCAAACATTGCAGCAATCCGCTGCCACATATGCGGGTAAATTAAGTAATATATATAATAATAAATTTAAATAAATTTTTTAAAACGGGAAGCAATCCTTTATTCTTGCTATTACAGGTATGGTTACACAGTTTTGCAAACAATTACGTTGGAATTGCATGGAGTTGTTGGTGAGTCAATTTCAAGCGAGATTGCAGTTCGGTGTTTGCAGAGAATTGCTGGATTTATTACGTCTTCCAATGTTAAACGGTTTGCGAGCGAGAAGCTTGTATAAGCAAGGAATAACATGCGTAGCAGACTTGGCTGTTGCTAATGAACTTAACGTCGAACGCGCGCTTTATAATGCTCTTCCTTTTGAAAGGTGAGTCATCATTTCTGAATTGATTTAAATTATATTAAATTCATATTAAGTTATATTAAATTTATATAAGTGTCATCTTAAAATTATATCTTAAATTTATGGTTACATTAAATGTCAAACTGAGGAAATATAAACATAGATTTATAAATTTATATTGTTATGCTATTGTATCTAAATGTTTGCTACATATATTTCAGTGAAAAAGAATACGAGGGAGAATATGCACTTGAAACTGAAAAAAGAAATAAGATGAGGACAGTATTTGTTACTGGTAGAGATGGTCTCACGCCTCAACAAGCCGCAATTTTATTAGTTCAAGAGGCACGGATGTTAATTCAAGTATGTAACTATCACATTTTAGAGAAACAATTATAAATAAAATACATTTATTTCAATTTCTAAACTACTCTAATTATTTGTAGAAAGAGTTAGGACTCGAACAATTACCTTGGGAGCAAAATGGACGGTATTTGGAGGTAAATATGTATGCAGGAGACAGTGAAACTATATATAATACAAAAGAACAAAGTCAAACAGAAATTAATATAAAAAATTCAAGATCTACAGAATCAAGAACAATCATCACCAAAAACATAATACACGAAAAAATAGCAAATAATCAAAATCAAAAAGATAATGATTCGAAAGTCGATATATATGAGGAAACTAGTAAAATTAATGTGTTAGGTAAAAAAATAAAAATAAAGTCAAACAATCAGTACTTAAATGAAACTATTTTATCATCTAATAAAGATGTTGGAGATCTGTCCATTTTCCTCGACATAAATACCTCTGATATAATAACAGCAAGTGATAAACGATCAGATATTTCTGTAGGACAGGAAAACCCTTCCAAAATTGACAATAATATTATAATAAAAAGAAGCAACGAAGATTTAGATGAATTAAATTCAAATGTTAATATATCTAACAAAGAATTAAAAATTTCCGATACAAATAAAGATAAATATGAGATAAATAACTATGAGAATCAAATGGACAAAAAAATTAATATATCTATTATGGATAAAGATATTAGATCGTCGTATTCGAGGAGTCCTAGTTTATTCGACGACAGCTTGAATCTTGACACCCAATTATGCAACATTCTCGAACAAAATGTCATGCATTTATCAGAAACAGAAGATCCTAAAGTTACAAGCCAATTAAACATCATAAATACGTTACAGAAAAAATCTCTAAGTCCAAATTCCAAAAATGCGCTGTACGGAGAAAGTAACATGACGAAAATACATACAACGCGTTTGCAATTGAAAAATAATATATCATCGTCATGGGATAACGATTCGTGGAACGATTCCGAACAATTGCTCAAGAAGGTAGTTCAAGATAATGATCAAAATATTAAGAAGATATCTAAATACGAAATTAAGAATGTAAATATAAGCACGAAAAATATAAAAATCGATATACAAGACAATAAAGAAAGTATAGATAAAATTAATGTTAGAAAACGCGCTGCTACAGTTAGAAATAAAATACCACAAAAATCGAAATTACTAAAATTAGCAACAGTCGATTCTACGGTGACGAGTGTAATTGTCTTGAATGAACGAAGAATGTCCATGGATTCAAACAAATCTGATTCTGATGACATTGTCGTTGGTTCGCAACACTTCGAATCTTCATTTAACGATAATAAAAATCGAACAAAAACGAAATTAAAAAAGATACGTAAAATGCGTTCTCAGAAATTCACGGAGGATACGATGATAGAAATAGATAATTATTTGAATTCACCTGTCAAAGAAATATCGAGTGATATCACAAAAAATGTGACAACGAAGGAAAAAACGAAGCCAAAATTGAAGGAAATTTTGACACGGAATTTACTACTCGCTGCGAATAGCAGTATAGATAATATATGCAATTCCAAAAGTGAAATCATTCATTCGACAAGATCGAAGACTAAACAACACGAAGCGCAGGCAAATACTTCAAATAAAAATTTAAAATCAAAGATAAAAGCACCTCAATCAAATAATAAAAAAGATTCAATAAGCGAGATAACGGATTGGAATACATTGAACATAGTGAAAGTTTCGAACAATAGAGCAACTTTTAATCTGTTTAAACGTGAGCTGTTAAAGAAACAAAATATCGCGTTAGCATTACATTGTGAAACTTATGTAAATAATACGAATAACATAGGCATGAAGATTTGTACTACTAATACAAAAATGGAACAAAAACGAAGAGCTGAACATTATGCATATGAAAACAAAGAAATTCGTGGCATTGCAATATCTTGGGAAAGTAATATTGCGTATTATATTTCATTCAGCAATTCACAAGGTAATTCTTTTTAGATTAATGCTTTTTAATCATATAAATTTATTTCTTTTTCTTATAGATTAGTGATTAATATAAATTATAATTATTTCAGAATCAAAAATCTCTAGGAAGGAACAGATGGCTCTATTAAAAGAGCTATTTTCTAACACAGCTTTATACGTGAAATGCTTTGTGGTAAAGAATATATATAAACTTTTATATCAATGTTGTGGAATTTTAGCCAGATGTAAATTTCTTGATCTAATCGTTGCACATTGGTTGTATACTAATGATTCTGAGAGAAATTTCAATGATATGGTAAGATTCATCAATATTAAGTAAAATAATTTGGAAAAAAACAGGATTAGTAATACAAATATTTTCTTTAATATCAATTTTCCCATTTTAGTAAATAATTTCTTTTTTAATAATAAATATGTGTACATTAAAGTTTAGTACATTAAAGAAATCGATTTTTTTTGGTTCTCAATGTTTTTTAATATATTACAATAAAAGAATTTCTTAATTATATATTAATACTATCATAAAATTTATTATTAATAAATATATTAATATCATAATTTTTTTTAATTTTATATTATATTTTAAATACAGGTATTGCGATATTTTTCTCAAGAAAATTCCATAATTAAATATATAAATTCTTCTTGCAATTTGGGTCCTGGAATGGATTTACAAAGTTCTTTACCAGGCGAATTTAGATCAGCTATGGAAGCTGTGCTTACATGGCATATGATGGATAGTATTATGAATAAATTAGAAGAACTTAATCCTGTATTAATTCATACATTTAGAGGTATTATAAATTTCAGATGAATAATTCTAACATGTAAATCAATACTTTAATAAGTCAATTTTCAGAAATAGAAATGAAAACCATAACGATTCTAGCTTGTATGGAATTATCAGGCATCGGTATAGATATAAAATCTTTGCAAGAATTATCATTAATCATCTCAAATAAAATGCAATCTTTAGAAACAAAAGCTTACAATTTGGCAGGTAGAAAATTTAATTTCTTATCATCTAAAGAAGTTGCTCAGGTTTGTAAAGTTTGAAGCTTTATATTATATTATATCACGTTGTTTTATCGCAATATGTAATTTTTATGTATATTAATTAATTAATTAATTATATATATATATATATATATATATATATATATGTAATGGATGAAAGGATAATTCTAAATTTTAACGAAAAATTTTAACAGGTAATTCTTTGTTGAAAATTAAGGAATTACATTTTCAAATAAAAAGATGAAAATTAGGTTTGTATTTTTTTTATAGTATGGGTCATTTTTAACATTTATTATAATTTTGTTTCGCATCTTTTTTAATTTTATTTTCAAATCCAACTTCTCGTAACTTAAAATCTCATTAAACATCGTGCTGTATATGATAATGTATTTTATTTTTACTTGAATTCAATTTTACTCAATTTTTTGTTACGAGAAAAATTAAAGAAAATAAATGTTTCAAGGAATCAAATTCTGTATACTTTTTTACAATATAGATAATATAATCTAATAATTAAATAATTTTTAAATGATTGCATTTTGGTTCATTAGAAGTTCTGATAGAAAACTGAAATTGCTAATTTCGTACTTTTATAATACAAAAGGTTTAGAAAAATATTAATAAGTGGAAAATGTCCATCAAATTTTATTTTTTTAACTTATTAGAAATTTTAAAAAGTATCTAATTTTCATCTTCCTTTGAGATAATGTACTCTTCTCGAAGAGAGAATATATATGTATATTTATTTTAGGTGTTAGGATTGTACAAAAATAAAAAAGTCAGCACAAGCAAAACTGTTTTGGAAAAATGTGATAATCCGATATCAAATCTTGTAATTTCCTGGCGAAAATTAAGTGCAACGAAAACGAAAGTAAGTTTTTGATAAATAAAAAATATTTAATATCTCAAGCTTAATAAAGTTATATTTTATTTATAATGCATTATTCTTTGCTTACAGATTATCTATCCATTACTAAAATTGGCTCAAGAAAATCCTCGCATTCGTGGTAACTGTATCACTTGTACAGTAACAGGACGAATCTCAATGCATGAACCAAATTTACAGAATGTGCCAAAAGATTTCAGTTTTGCGGATAATTTAGTTATGAGCATTAGAAAGGTGTTTGTACCAGCTCTGAATAATATAATGTTATCCGCAGATTATTGTCAACTTGAATTACGTCTATTAACTCATTTTTCACTTGATTCTGTATTATGCGAAATTATGAAACAACCGGGTGATATATTCAAAAGTATCGCTGCTAAATGGAACAACGTAACAGAAGAAAAGGTTTAAATTAAATTTTGTTTCAAATTTATCAAAATAATCTTAGCATATATAAGAACGTATATAGTATTTAAGCAAAATGTGTATCATTAGATATATAATTCATATTTACATTATTTTAAATAGGTTATATTATTTATTTGTACTTAATATTTTCTTAAATGTCCAGGTGACTATCGAAATGCGTCAGCGCACTAAGCAATTGTGTTATGGCATGATTTACGGTATGGGAGTGAAGTCACTGGCCACAAATTTGTGTATCAGTGAATCCGAAGCTCAGGAGTTCTTAGAGACTTTTATGAACGCATATCCTGGCATATATAAGTGGCTGAATAATGTTTTGGAAGAAGCACATCGTGACGGATATGTGACAACGTTACTTGGCAGACGCAGACAGCTTCCCGAACTAAAGAATATAAAATCATCTATAAGAGGTGAGTTAATCGTTGCTATATTATTGCTATATATTAAATAGCTAATTTGACAAGTTACATGTCTATTGAATTTTATTGAACAATAGCACAAGCAGAACGGCAAGCTGTGAACACGAAAGTGCAAGGCTCTGCAGCGGATATAGTTAAGTCAGCTATGATAAGTATAGAGCAAAAGATACGATGTAGTTTTCCAAATTCGACGATGATATTTCCTGAAATGCGTACTACTCACAAATTGAGACGTAATAGTCGAGAGCTACAACAAAGAGGAGGTTATTTAGTGTTACAATTACACGATGAACTGCTATACGAAGTGAGCATTATATATCAAAATTTCGTCATTTCAATTCATTCAAAATCTCTCAGATTCCGAACTAATTTTATTTGTAATAAGATATATATTTATAATGTCATAATACATAAAATGTTATATAAATATACGAATTGATATTTTAATATTATTTTAGGTAAATTTAACAGATTTGAAAGAAATTGCTATAATAATCAAAGAATCGATGGAAAATATATGTCAACTTACAGTGCCATTACCAGTAAAAGTCAAAGTTGGGCCTACATGGGGCAATTTAACTGAGTATCAATTTTAACAGAAAATTTGATCATAACATTATTATTTTTAAAGCAAATATTTTATTTTATTTATAATTATATATTTAATCACGCGAAATAAGCAAATCATGAATATTTTTTACAAACAGATATCTTATATATTATATCTTATAATTATTTTACATATAGTTTATCTTTTATATTTATAAAAATCGTAAACATTCTAGATATTATTTATCTTAGTTAATTTTTTTATACAATTTTTACAAAAAATTTAGAATGTTTGATTATGCTAAATCATGCAAATTGTAAATAATTTGATGAATATAATATTTTAATAATTAAAACAAAATCAAATATTTTTCAATGCAAATAGTAATTATTCAAAAATCAATATTTTAATTTTGAATATTTTTTTATTCTTTGTTATTTATATGTAAAAATAATGTAATTAAAGTATATAATTAAAATATTTCATTTGTTTATCTTTTATATTTTCAAAAATAGTAAATATTTTTTATTTTATATTTAAAAGAATGGAAATCAAGATTTAATATAACAATTGCGTGTGTGTGTGTATATATATATATATATATATATATATATAATATAATATTCAATATAATATATAGTAATTAATAATGTAATTAATATATAATGAATTTTAATTTTAATTTTTTATATAATATATACCTTGTATTTTTTACTTACTGAAAAGCAGTTTTCGCAATAAAATATATTTTACAAGTACACCTTTTGTCTTCTTTTTCATATTAAAATTTCTTTTTAATAAAGACTTGTATGATTTATATAAAATAAAAAGTTGTATTGAAAGAAAATTCAATATTTTTATAAAAGCCGATATATTGAAGTTTGATTATATGTAATAAATGCGTAGTAATGATTATCATGAAAAGTTATTCCATTTTATTAATAATTTGATAATTTGCTAATTCAATAATTGCATAAACTCGATAATTGTATCATTAGTATTATATAATTTATATTAGATAATATAAAATTACATAAAAAATGACAAAAAATGGTATTATTATGAATATACATATTATTGTAAACAATATAAGTTTATATTTTTATAACAATATATATATATATATACTTGATAATATAAAATAATTTATATTAGAATATATATATTTGTATCATAATTTGTATTTACTTGCAAATATTTACTGTTGTTTTCTGTCTTTATATTACATCACACGGTGGTGCCAATGATTGATGCAACTTCGTCACTGCTGTTTGTACTATTTGCTGGAAAATTTCATCATCTTTGCTGGTCACTTCTAGATTCAGCAGATCTATGTGTGCCTTTTTACCATCAACTGTCACATAAAGTTTCTCGCCTTTGAATATCTTGGGTACGGAATCCTCGCCAAACATTTCTTGCAACATTTCGATGAGACATTCTTTGAAATGCATCCGGTCCATTTTTGTGGGTGCAGGCAACATTTTTGGTGATTGATCCATTATCTCAGCTTGCAGTATTGCTGTCAATACCGAGTCAGCATACATATCATTCACTGGTGTAGCAATCCATTCCATCGTGACGATTTTACCATCGATTGTCACGTCGACGTTCTTGAATACTCTCAACTTCTTATCATCTATTACATCTAAGCTGCCAGCTATTTGCGTGAGCAAGTGTTTTAATACGGGTAATGATGCAGAAAAATACACGCTTTGTCGTTGTATGACCTGACTCATACTCATGTCCGTATATTTGGATAGATCGCAAGGTGCCAGCATATGATAATTGAAATTTCTCTTTACCAATACACCCGATAGTTTTTGTCCCGATTTCGGAGTCTCCATCGCCAAAGTACCCATTACCTTCGCAGTCTTTTCGCCCCTAAAATATAGTTCCACTGCGACTGTATTTCGTGGATTGTGTATCTCCATAGTAGTACTAGGATCATCCTCATATTCTCGCTGCAATGCTGCTTTCAATCGGCCCATTTCGTTCTGTTCACCATGTACCAACACTACATGTGGTGGTTTCAAAGTACGTATGAATTCGGATGTTTGCTGATAATCGGTATGTGCTGAAAATGATATATAATCGACAGACATCTTCAGTGGCAGTTTTTGTCCAGACATAGTGGTAATTTCTTCTGGCTCTGACAGTATAGTTTTTGCCAGAGTACCTTCCACGCAATAGCCAGCTATTATTACACCGTTCTTTGCATCTGTACACCAAGATTCAAATAATTCACGCGATAGACCACTTTGCATCATGCCAGGTGATGCCATCACTACACATGGTCCTATATCTTCAAAGTGATCAATTCCCTTCAGATTTGATATGTGTTTAAAAACAAATGGATTATTTATAGCAATCTGTCGTCTAATCTTATCATTCATTGCATTTACATATGTTTGATAAACAGCCATGCACTTTTTTGCCAACGAAGAAGCATAATAAATAGGGATTTCATGCAATTCTGTATGTTGGCTCCAGTACTCGTCCAAAATGAGTAATAACTCTTGTGCTCTTCCTAAAGCAAATACCGGTATCAGACATCTGCCACCTCTGTTCACAATTTCATGCACAAGATTCGTGAATCTGCCTTCACGATCTTCCCGTTTTTCATGGATATGTGTACCATAAGTGGATTCGGTGATCAATACATCTGGATGTATGTTTGGAATTTCAGCAGCCATTAAATGTCGATCTTCCTGTCGACTGAAGTCACCAGTATAAAGAATCTTTACCCCTGCAATCTCAATCATGAACATAGCTGCACCTAATACATGACCTGCATTATATGCCCAAAATTTGATTCCAAATACATCTTTTTCCTCATGAAAGTTGATTGTTTCTATTTTGTCCATACTAGTCTCCAAATCAGACTCTGTATATAACATCTGTTCAGTGGCAATGTTACTGACCTTGATATAATCCGATAATAACCAGCGATAGATTGCCTTTGTAGCATGTGTCATAAAACAACGACCTTTGAAACTAGTTTTCAATAAGAACCAAGGCAATGCTCCACAATGATCCAAATGAAAATGAGAAATTAATAGTAAATCAATTTCATCAGCTTCAACAAGATCAACAAAAGGAAGAGCATCCATTCCTGATAAACCCGGATGTATGCCACAATCTAACATTATTTTCTTTCCTTTGAATTCCAACATAATACATGATCTTCCAACCTCCTGGCCTGCACCCAATGGACGAATGGATAATAGATCGCTTTCTTCAGCTGGTACTTGTGTGTCGCTTTTTCTCTTTGTCGACATTTTGTAACGTAATCACTTTTCTAAAAAAAATATATAATTACTATTATTCAATAATGATAATACATAAAAATAATTTAAAAAATTATTAGAATAATTATTAGAATAAGAACTTTATTATAAGTCTTGATAAAAATATATTCGATACATCTTGATATGAAATGAAAGAATCAAAAAATATAATGTTTGCAAGTTATTAAGTATTAAAGTTTAACTTTTTGAAGATTAGAAAATCACATCTATCATGAAATGTAGATATGTGCCACACATATGCTATAGCTACAAAATTTAAAATTTGAAATTGGAACAAGTAAAGCACACCATCATTCTGAATAGTATATGCACAAAACATTTTAAATCGCAAACGATTCACAAACAATTTCTGCATATTTATATCACTGCGTTTCATAGGAAAAATTTTCTAACTTTTCAACTTCAAGATTATAGACTGCATTTGACTTGCATGCTTTCACAAAGTATCATGCTATCTTTCTTTAATTTTTAACAACAAAAATAGAATACTTTCAAAATGCGCATAAATATGTGACTCAAACATAATCTTAATAATTTGTTTTGCGAAATAGTGTAATATTATTTGTTTCGTATCAAATTAAATAATATTTTCATCAAAATTCGCAATGAAGCCCTTGTTTTAAATAATTACCAGAATTTATTTTAATTATAGAACCTATATAACACATATTTCCTATAATAACCTAACCTATTAAATACTATAAAAATAAATACCGTAATGAAACTCGTAATATTCGAATCAACTATATACGATTAAAGGTAATAAGTGAAAACTACTTTTCACGCATGCGCATAAATATAAAATCATAAATCATCTAATATAAATAAAAAGATATATAATGTTGATACAAAAATTTTTTAAATTTATGCACATAATGCAAAATGCATAAGGCTTACAAGATACAAGATGAGAGGCCAACTATTCTTTAAAAATAGCATTATTTAAATAATTCTTAAATTTTGGATTTTGAAAATGTAACGTTTTTTTATTATTCCTTTTTTTAATATTCAGATTTATATTTTTCATTATTAATAACAATTTTTGTTTATAATAAACTTGTCTTTCCGAACTCTTAATTTTGTCAATGCATTTTTTATTGTTGTAACTTTAGCAATATTTTATTACATATTTAGGTTATATATATATTTACATGTATTATATATTCAGTCTTCAAAAACAGGACATCTTAAGATTATATTTAAAATGATCCTAAATAAGAGAATTGACTACGATAGTCTAAACTATGATGAATCTATGAATCAACATTAAACCACTATCACAAAAGTATATGTACTAAAACCTTCTGATTGGCTAAAAACAAAAGGAATTTGTGATGCTTCTCCAAAAAATTAATTCCGCAACACATGATGTTTCTTTTCGTGTTGAATCGTAAGCAAACATTAGAATAAACTAATCGCAATATGGTAATTCCTTTATTATTTATTTGCAAGTCATGATTGATTGCTTGTGATGCTTCTCTGCGATCAAAGATAAAAGAAAACATGTTATACTCAAAATTATGAAGTTTTTCTATCGTTAAAATTTCTACAGTCATAGTCAATTCTTATAGATTGTTTCTTATAGATTGTCTGTAATGTTTTAAGCCTTATACTTAAAACAGTCTTAAGATATGATACACCAATCACAGAGCATCTTTATAGCAACTCTAATAGCATCTTTATCATTGATTAATCATTGATTGAATATTTAAAATGATCTAATAAGAATAGACTATGAATATGGATCTATGATTGATGACTTGATTGTATCATTTAAAAAAATTGAAGATTTCAAGATAAATAATTATTATATCAATCAATATAGATTAATAATATTGAGATATTTCTCAAAAAGAAAGTCATTCTAAAAAGATACATTGCAAAGAACTTCAACAATTTTTTATTAAAATATTTTAAAATTATTTAGGTCATTTTCATATTTCTATATTTAATAAGTTTCATAATTTAATTAATATGTTTAAGAAAAAGATATTATAAAAAAGAATCACAAAAATATTAATAAGTATTGTAATATGAAAACAATTTTTATTGTTTTCTACTTTGTTCTGTTGTCTAAATGCTAATGATTTTATTTAAAAAAAACAGCATGAATTGGAATTTTGCAAAAAATCTCTTTATGAAATTCTTTCTAATTTATTTAATGTTACAAACACGAGTTATTGGTACATGAACAAAAATAAGAAAATAAATTTATTTAAAAACGTACCTCAATACATAAATTTTATTAAGGTGTACATATATTGATTTATTGTTTTTTTCTTTTTAATGATAATATTATCCTATCTTTATTTTGTAACGTAGATCAAGTATATATTTATTTGTTTATTTATGATACTTGATTGTGTCAAATCAATTCATTGGCCCTATTATAAAATAGAATTGATGTACATATTTACATTATTTACAATAGCATTCAGTTATGAATACGTCGTTTAACTAAACAATTGCACATTTGGACGTCGATGTTGGTTACAGGTGGGCTCCACAAGCTACCTGAAAATTCCATCACATATCAAATTCTCATCAAATAAATTCACTGGGTTGTTTGAAAACTTTAAGTTTGCAAATATTATTTAACAATATATCAAATTTTATGGATGCAAAAGCATTTTACATGGATTTACACGAAATTAATCAGACTACATAATCATCAATGAAAATGTTAATGATTGAAATATCATCATTTTGCGTGCATATCATATAACAAAAAATAATTTAATCCTTTGCGCTTGAATACCGTCTCTGATGAAAGTATATGGAAAGGAAGTAATAGACATGCCAAAAAAAGATATTACGAAACGTGCAAATAATACTTTAGGGATAGATTTTGTTTATTGTGAATATGACATCGATATTCTCTATCTACTTTAATGATTCAAGTATTTACACACATTATTCAGACAATCTTCTCATTTTATCACGTCCATATTCGCACTTGTTTTCAACGTAATTGTCCTTATCGGTGCACAGTTTATATTTTCTAGAGCTAGCAAGATATCTTTTGTGTCACAAAATTTAATATTCTTCACAATTTTTTTATACTATATAATTTTTTCTCGATTATTTATATATTCTTCCTATCTTAATCGTCAACAAGTTATAATTTTAGCTGAGCAGTGAGAATTTTATGAATTCAACAATCTTAAGGATAAAAGTAAAAATGCACGTTTCTTCTAGATAAAATATCAGACGATGTACATTTCGAGCACAAAGGGTTAATATCTTTTAGGCTTTATCGTATCGTGTATAACACGATTTTTACAAACTGTGTTATATTAACATCCTTAAATTGTCAAATTATTCATTGCACGGAATCTATCTTTCAAATTCGTGCTTTTTACATTTATTAACTACTTCTCATTGGTCGCCAGTTCTAAAATTAATAATTGGTACTTGTTTTAGCATATAACTTATTTCATACAAGATCAACCGAACAGTCGCATGATAACAAATATGGTATTTCAGACAGTTCTATATGCTCTATTCTCAATATTGCTCCCTTACATCAAAACAATAAAGAGCTTAATGACAAATCTTAAAATTAACTCATTGGATATTTTCGCACTAATGAGTTACATATAGATTTATCTAAGTTAATAATGTATTACAAGACATTGGTCTGATTTTGCAAACAGCATATGACTTGGTACATGTGATATATTTGGGAAATACAATGAGTATCAAAAGGTAGTAAATCCATTATCGATTTGTATTTTATAACAAAAGAATCAATTTTATACATAAACAATCAATACATATTATGCATATTTTTAAAAAATTATTGAAAATAATCCATTAGTCTATATATGATATAAGTTTATCAAGAAATTATAAAAAAATATTTTTTAATTTTTTTTAATTCTCTCAAAAATATAGATTTATGAGAGAGACAGAGAAGTTTTGAATCCTTATATATTTTCTCTGAAAAAAAGATTGGATTTACATCCTTTTGTTTCTCTTTCAGAAATAACGATATTAGCGTAATGTATCGCGAACGGAAGCGCCAATATTAAAATAAAATAGATAGATATATAACTATTTTAATTTATATTAGAGAGCAATATGCGAAGAACCAACACCGATCAGTCTTGAAATTATAATAACCAATAAAATACGGCTTTATAGGCATTGTAAAATATATAAATATAAGAGAATAACTAAAATCCGTAACTATTATGTGATAATCGATAATGATATTAGTTTATAGGCCCTTGCGTAGAAATTGAACGCAATTTGATAAGAGCCATCCCATTATCTATATTGAGTCTATGTTGGGCGAATGATGCACAAACTTGCGATATGCATACCTGCGATATACCCACGCAAAACGGATGCCATAAAAAAAATTTCTTTACAACTCTTTACATTGACATGTAAAAGTGCTCCGCGTATACCTCTGTAAGTATTTTATTGAAGATTAATTATCTTTATATATAATAACTAATATATAATAATTACACTATTAGTTGGCAAACGTGTTCCTTCATTGTGTATAGCCTTCTTTCTGCAAGAATTACTGGAAAGTTTTTGTGACATATATTATAATAATCTTCCTTAAAATTTGTCATTACCTTGGTATAATTAAAGTCTCAAGTCACTGGACCTACACAATACGCAAAAATGTAACATGTAACGTAATAAAATCCCAACCCCATACAATCAAGATTTCTTGATAATATAAATATAAACAATCTGTTTAACTCTTAGATACCTATGCAAAAGATCGTTTAGGTATCTCATGTCAACAATTTTCTTCATGATTTACTTCATTCATATATTGCATCCACATATTTATAACTTGATATTTTAGAAAAGAAAAAAAGATAAAAAGTATAAATATTAATAAATACAAAATTTTTTTTGTAATATAATATATATTTTAATATATTGTAATATATATTTCATATTATTTTTGACACACACCATACACGCGCGCGCAATATATATATATATATATATATATATATATATATATATATATANACACACACACACACACACACACACACACACACACACACACACATTTATTTATTGAAATATTTATATTGATGGCATATTTATAATGTATATATACATGTACATGCATTAAATTTAATGCGATGTATTGTAATCATTTATTTTTTATTCGTTAAATTTTAAAATATATTTTTTAATTTAATGATTAAAAAAAATAATTCTAAAAAATAGAGTTTGTTTGAATTTTGTTGTCTCAAACGTTTAGGTATCTAAGAATTAAAGTGCTTCAAATAAAACTAAAATCACATTTTAACGTAGTTTGAATATTTATGTTACATATATGTTAAGGAAATGATATCTTAAGGAATTTTATGAAAATAAAAATATTTCACAATCATTAACGAAAATTAATGATATAACAATAACTCAATAGCGGTTCAATCTAAAAAATGAAAGAAAGAAAGAAAATTTTCGATAAGATGAAATTACTTATCTAGGATTAAATTGATAGTAAAGTTAACGATGCCTCCGAGTTATTCTATATATGGCAATGCTTTAAGTGCTATCATAAGACACTTTCGGATATATAAAAGATTCATATATTTTTTTTAGCATAATAATATTAAAAATGTGCGGCGCGTATATAACATAAAAATTTTAACAGTAGACCCAGCACTTCAGACTCAGCACTCGGATACCGTTATTTATTCTCTCATTATTATTGGCATATGTACGCAGATACATGCGCCGCGGTATGCTTGCTACATCCGAATGTCAAGTATACTCCGATTGAGCGCGACATGGAACATCGACGGCCACTTGCACCATCATTCGTCGATTTAGCGCTAAAAAAATCTTTAAATTTCGGAGTTCCAATATACATTATAATTAATATCTACAATTTAAAAAACGGGCAGCACACAAATCATCTTAAATAGTTATAGCTGTTCTATGTAATTCGGATTAAACCAAGTTAGCATTCAGCGAAGCAGAGATTGTCATCGTATCTCGATCGCTATTCGATGAACTTACTTTCTGAACGAACTACATGGTGTCTGCAGCGTTTAGAGGTGAATTCGACAAAATCACATACCGATATCGAGGTATCTGCTTAAAGAAGGAGAACAGTTATCATTTCTCAAATGTCTGCTATATGTGCATCACATTGTCGATGCCGAAGAAAATCGTTCAAAACTTCACCACGAGCGCAATGAACAACAAACAAACATATAACTAAGTCCTAACGTAAGACTCTTCTTTTCGTTTAATTCTCGGTATTTACAGGCTCGCGCGCGTGATGGATCCGTACATGTTTGTTGTGATTGGACTTAGTGCCACTGGACTTGCCACAGATATGGCATGTGTATGGTCGCGCGCCCGAATGCACCCGCAAATGTTCCTTGAGATAGTACGAGCGATGGAAGGTCTTGTTGCATACATCACATGTATATGCTTTATTTTCTTCGTGCTCCTTCACGTGCCGCAGACAATTGTATTTGCGTATAAACTGCGCGCCGCAATAATTGCACGTGTACGGTCGCACGTTACGATGCGAGTTCATGTGAGCAGTGTAATCGCTATGACGATAGAATGCTGCGCTACATTGATTGCATTTGAATGGTTTGGTGCTACGAGCCGCGTGCGTCCACTTGTGCAACTGCAAATTCCATTTAGTGCTGAATGCCTTAGAGCAAACCTGACACTCATACGGCCGCTCACCGTTGTGCACGCGCATGTGTACTGCTAACGATGAGCGCAGATAGATACACTTGCATACGGGACATTCGACATTTTCATTCTCGCGTTGTGCATCAGGAACAAAACGGCGGTTATGAGCACGGCGCATGTGACGCGTCAGACTAGCCATATGGATAAAACGCTCATTACAGTATGTACACGCCTTTGGCTTCTCGTCATGTGTCTCTTTGTGCCAGGCAAGCTTCTTCTTCGTGTGAAACACCTCGCCGCAATGGCATATATAATCCTTGAGTTTCTTCTTGATGTTGAGATGATGCCGGTTCTTGTGTTGCGTCAAATTCGAATATCTGCGGAAGGTCTCGTTACATAGACTACATTTCACCGGTGCTTTGCCGGTGTGACCGTTCATATGCTCCTCCAATTTTTGTTTAGTAAGAAATGCCTTGTCACACACGGTGCACGGAAACGGCTTGATGCCTAAGTGCCGTTTCATATGAAGTTTAAAGTTCTGCTTTCGATAGAAATATTTGCCGCATTGGCTGCACTCCAATGGATGTATTTTCAGATGCGAGTTAAACAACACCACCGATGGAAATTCTTCGTCACATATCTGACACTTGGCAGTTTCACGAATGCGTTTATTTACCTCGGCTATATGCATGCGCCGATGATGCACTTGTAGGGATTTTTCGCTGTTAAATCGTTGATTGCATATCGTGCAGATTACCTCGATGTTCGACGGAATCGCCAGGTTTTCGCCGATTTTCTGATCAGTCTCGGCCTTCGTCAAACCATCCAATGGCTGCGATGGTGGTTGTAATTGATGCAGTAATGGTTGCTGATGATGGTATATCTGTTGTAGACTCGGCATAAATATATCATCAAACATATTAACGCGATTATCCAATAGCTTGATATCCTTCACTTCTGGCTGATCCATTTGGTCTCTACTACTACTAGCCACTGCTTCCTTATGCATTGTTGTACTATGAACTCTGCGCTCTTTCGGACAATCAAATACCTCATTACAATGAGAACACTTGAACGTCCGTTTGGTCGGTGTTTTTCGATCCCGATCGAGAAACAAGCTCGACGTGAAATGCGTGGCTAATGATCTGCTGTCCAATAATGGTCCGCTAATCTCGTTGTCGGATCCCTCCGATTCCTCCCAACTCTCACGTGCCAATAGATCATAAGAGGTAGACATACGTGAAGATTCTTGACCCATGTAGAACTATGAGAAAAAAGAATTATACAGACACATGTTTTACAAGATATTAAAGAATATTATTAAAATATAATTTATATAACATAATTTAATTTACAAAAATATAAAAATAAAATGAATAATTAAATTATATACCATGCAACTTTTTATTTCTCTTCTACTTTTCAGTATCTTTATAATACTAATATTCTATTCAATATATATTAATTCTATTAGAATCAAATATATTAGAATAATAGTACTAATATATTAGGATAATAGTATAGAATGTACTAGAATGAATACTTTTAATATAGAATTAATAACAAAAACCCACTTCTAATATTTTTATGTATATAGATTTTCAAATATTACAATAGAAAGTTCTATTTTTGTGTATAAATATTTTATATTTTTAATATTTTTATATATATAAGTTTTATATATATAAGTTTGCATATAAAGATTATAATAAAGAATTTTAATGTATAATATATATTTGTGCTAGATTTTTTAGATTAATCATTACTTTATATAACTTATTTTACATAAACTTATAAGAAATTAATTGATATATGTATGATATTATATGATATAAAATATTAATATGATAATAATAATCTATATGACATAAAATTTCTAAAGGAAACTTATATAATAATTACAACATAAAAGTGATATTTAAATGTGATATATAAGAACAACAATAATATAATAATATAAACCTACAAATATATATAATTGTAAATTAAAATATATTTATGTTAATTCTTGTGAAAATAAAAGAATTTTGGATTTGCATTTATAAAAAATAATCATGAATACTATATAATAATGATTCAATTTTGCTTTATACATTATAAAAATAAGACAAGAATTTTTAAAAAGAAAGACAAATTCACTCTCTCATTCTCTCTCATTCTCACTCATTCACTCACTCACTCACTCACTTTCCCTCTCTCTCTCTCTCTCTCTTTAAACAAACCTGCCATGCAGAGGGCTCTGTACATCCATTACTCTCTTGTTCCGATAGTTCACCCCTAGGTGGCATGGTCTCATCAGCACGCATATTAATACTCTTCACCTCTTCGTCGGCACCTATTGCACCCTCGCTACTCGCCATAGATTGCTGGCTAGTCGCACTCACCGCTTTTTGGGATGAGTCACTTATAAATGTACTAGGAACTAGTATTTGTAATCCATCGAACTCGAAGACATTCATCGGTCCGGCATGAGCATCCTCGTTTATATTGAGTAGCTCTGTTGATTGCTTCGACGATTTAGCAGAAGAGTGAAAATTCTTAGACTCAGCGCTGGTTGTGGGTCTGATTGACTCGGACAAATTTAGGAGATTTTGTGTCTTAATGCTCATTGTCATAGGACGTGACTCGATGTGCATCGAGATAGATTGGTGCGAGTGAATCACAGGGAATGAACTAACATGTTCAGTTATTACCGATTGATGACCATATAACGCGGTGGAGCTACCTGGCTCTTGATTTTTGTCTTGATTTTTGTTTTCACATATGTTCGCGCGCATTTCTTGCTGTTGTTGTTCATCAGTCTTTACCTCATCAATTTGGGAACAATCAATCGGATCCTTTTCTACAGTATTATTTATAACATTATTATCTACACCATTACTATCCTCATCTTGACTTATGCTATCACTGTCCACATGATGAAACGAACGTACAGATCTAGGTGAGCAAGGTTTGCTAAGATCCTTTCTGACTCTTAGTACAGAGATACCGCTGATTGCGGACAATGGCGTATGTGATCTTGTGTTACCATCCGTGTTATCACAGCCATATCTCGCAAAGGGCGTATGCGGACTGGGAATTTCTTCAATCTCCATATCCGCTTCGTCAAAATTATCTTCCTTATCGCTCTTTTCATCGTCGTCCATATCATCATCTTCATCCTCGTCTTCGTCGTCATCATCATGCGTGATTGTCACATCATCAAAGCCGGCACGATGATGATATGCGCCGAGATTCTCGCGTGATCCGAATTCCGATCGTGCACTATGACACAACGTCTTGCAACGTTTCTTTTTCGTAACAGGAGATGGTGGAGCTGAGAAACTATGCTTATTATTCTTATAAAAATTATGAAGGCTCTTCTCCAACTTTTCCAATTCATCATCCATTTTCGAGCATTCTGTATTGCACGACAAATAATGACAAGACTTCTCCGATCTTCTTAATTCATTATTCACATAAGGATTCGGAGACCATGAATTGTTCTCGGGTTCTTGTATATCGGGCAATATATGATCCTTTTCGTGGGAACCGGGAATCGTGACTACAGTATTGTGAATCACGCTTTCTTCTCTATCTACCGATGATTTCCCTTTAGTATCAAATTTCTCTCCCTGATTGTTCTGCACGTTATTTTCTTTCTGTGAAACATTATTAAGCTGCATCTCCATTATGGATAAGAGATTTTTCAATTTTTCCACTGAATTAAATTCGGATTGGCTTAGTTCTTTCGGCTCATCTACTGCTATCAGACCTTGTGATGACGTGACATTACTGTCGACACTATTACAACTTGCAGATCTTTCATCATTTGCCTTTTCCAAATTATTTTCGCAAACCATAACATCATCATCTGTCATATCATTTTTCTTACCAGGCAGAGATACATTCATATATTCATCTTCTTGAACTTGTTGCGAAAATTGTTGTACCTCTGGTTGTTCATATGTAGTGGATTTGCATCGTAAGTTCACTGTTGTCGTATCATTCAATGTCTCATCTTCGTCTTCAATGTCTGGCAATACTCTCTCTGCTTTATCATTGTCGGGATTGTTTATGGCGCATGTAATCGTAATGGATCTGGAAATGCTATTATATTCGTGCTGCGTTGTGCTTTCATCGACAGATGTAGTGCTTCGTGTATTCTGCTGCACCTGGTGATCGATCTGTAATGTGCTATCATTACCCTCGTCTCGTCTAACAGATGCGTCCTCGTTCTGCAATACAGATGGGACTTGTCCAATCTCTGGTTCGGTTTCAGGCTCAGTTTCTGGCAGGATCTCCGGTAAGATTTGTTTTGGCTCAGGGCTGCTCGGGGAAACGGCTAGTGTAGTCCTGACATTGCTTTCGGTGGCTGCCACATTTATTCCTACTGGACGAATCCTCGATGCACCAGGAATAGCTGTAATCGGTGAGATCATTTGGACGGTAGGTATTTGTTGTTGCTGGTACATACCGTATGGATTGTACAGCATCTGCATCATCTGGTTAGCTTGTGGCGCCATCGCATATTGCGGTGCCGGTATCATCATGGTCCCATTGTTCACAAATTGTTGATAACTGAATGATGTGAACTGTGGTGGCATCATAGATGGACACTCAAAGATGGGTCCAATAGGATATGGCGTATGTGTACTGATAGTCGTAGGATTCTGTGTTACTTGGACTGATGATTGTGATGTTTGAATGGATGCAGGAGTCTGCGATACAGCCTGCATAGGCAATGATGTTGATATTGTATGCGGTGTCGTTACTGCTGGTACCGGCACTGGAGTGATAGCTTGTTGTTGTTCTTGCTGTTGTTGTTGTTGTTGTTGTTGCTGCTGCTGCTGCTGCTGCAACGAGGAACCTGCACTGGCCTTAATGAGCGCCTCTATAACCTGTTCCTTAGGATGAGTGTCCAGGTGTTTCTGCAAGCTGATGCCTTCACGCAGATATAGAGTGCAAACAGGACAGGCCACGGCCCCGACGGGTATACCCGCACCTCCATTCGCCTCCATGATCGTTTAAAAACCTTGTCTACGATCGTCTTCCACGCGCTTCTCGCACACAATTGAGCTCCAATGCCTCTTAACGTAAGAATGCACTATGTGTTGGCACAACGGATCAACCTCGCGTACATGAGTATCCAACATCAATCGCCGGAAGCTCGAAGTCGTGGAACCGTCACTTTCTGTACGCTTCTGTCCTATTCTCTCGTCGCACCTCGCCGCGCTTCTCCTTACGATGTAACGAAACGAACGGAATCATCCGCCGGGGCGGCCGTCTCACGTCACATCTCGCCGCCCATCGGGCACGCGGTCGTGCACGCACACCGCACAGCCGACCATCGCTGTGCCCCAAAAATATCGACATCCATAGCTGTTCCCGTAACGCCTGACAAACTGACGTACGCGGTATGCTGTATGCGCGCTGCGTGTCTGTGCGTGCTCAGGCAGCAGCAGCAGCGATAGCGGCGGTGGTGGCAGTGGTGGCGGCGGCGGCGGCGGTGGCGGTGGCGGCACAACAGTATAGCGGCGGCGGCACTGGCTCGCCGCCACCAGACAAATCGATATCCTGTTAAATCGCCAGCCAGCCGCCAGCCTGCCACCCCAGCCTGCGCTTATTGAATTACACCTGCCTACACGCGGTGCGATCAACGCACAACGAACAATGCGTATCGGGATAAGATGCACGATCCCGTCCCAAACTATACACGGCACAGGTCGCACACGCACCCGGCTGTGTCCGTTCCCCGTTGCTTCGTTTATCGCGACGGCATGTCTTGCGACGATACGAACGCGGCTCCAAAAACACAACAGAAAACAGCTATGGGCAATGATAATTCCGCCTGAGAACGAAAGCAACAAGAGTTACCAAAGGTAGTAGCGAGTATGTGGCGCCATCTATTACTCTTCGCCATTTGTGAATATACAATTCATGATAATCGTAAATCTTATCTATGTATATACCGATAGATAGTACACGAAATTAATCTCATTAACCACGCGCATGCTCATTGTTCGCATTATGCCAATATTGCACATGCGATAATGTTACTGAGGATAAATATATGTGATCTTAAGTTTAAAAAATTAAGATATATAATTAGGATTAAGTTAAAAGAAAGACATACGCACTATTATTACATATTTTAATATCTAATCGTTACATTTTGTTATGCTGTACTTTTTAAAAAAGAAATATAATGGAATTTTTAATAAAGAAATTTTCTTATTTATATCTATTGCAAATTAATATCATCATCGCAGATTAAGATTTGACCAATCAGGAAATCACACGCAAAGATTACGTTTAATATGATTGGTTGAATTGCAATCTTCAATATACATCTTGCATGAGTTTTATATATGCACGCATTGATTTATATAGCTACACTTTGACACTTTCCAACTTTCCATACTTGACTTAGGTTGGTGTATAATATGTATATATATATATAAAATATACATCATACATAATTTATCATATATATATATATATATATATATATATATGTATATATATTATATATACGTTTATTAACATTAATTCTATCGATATCATAAAAGAGTTAGTAGATCATATGCTTTATGATCACAGACATGAATTTGACGATCATGACGAGCTAAATCAGTTGTCATTTTCCTTTCCCTTTCATCTACATATATCTATTATTTATTGTAATTATTCATTATGCTGTCGAACAGAAGATGAATTAATATGTTATAATTTTTCTGTAACAGCAGTAATCTTAAATTGCTATTATATCTTTACGAGAAATAAAGTTAACAAAAAGCTTACAAATTAATTTGATTTAATTTAATGATGTTTACAGTTCACATCGCGAGCGCTGCATGCCACATCGCATAACCTCCAGAATATAGTTCGCGATACGATCAAATTTTATTGCGTTTTATCTTATTTATACGATTTTCTTCTTTAAAAATCGTACAATAATGACAGGACATTACAATAAATTATCTTGGACAGGTAAGTCATATGTATGACATAATGAATTAACATATTAGTTTTGAGTTATGTTTGATTCTAAAGCCAACTGATCATAAGTTTTAAATATAAATGTAAATAACACATCGATATATATGTTTTATAGAGCGTAATAAAATTGAAATAAGGAAATTCAAAAGTTTTTAATTAATATTTTAAAATTAATATCTGTATATATATATATAAAATATAATTTTTATAAATATTTAATTTTGATAGTAATTTATAGTAATTTTGATAATATTTTATTAAAAGATTATGAAATATCTTATAAAGATTTTATAGGAAATTTATTAATTATTGAAAAAAAAACATAATCAAAATATTTTTAATTTAGCAAGTTTTGATAACATACATTATTATATATTTTATTCATTTCTAACATCATAAAATTAACGTCATTTCTGTTATTTATAAATTTTTTTTGTATTGAAATTTTGCATTAAAATATAATAGAAACTGCAAAGCAATTTTCTAAATAACAATATTTTATACATTGTTTTGTTTGAATTCATTATCTAAATAAAATGTTAGAATAAAATTATCTGCATAGATTTTTGATCATTCTTTTCTATGATTTTATTATATATAGAAATACGAGATTTGCTGAGAACTTGGAGGGAAGATTCTGAACGGCGGAGCAAAGATGTAGTAGATTTCTGGGAAAATATGTTAAAAAGGAAAATTGACCATCTGGGCAATGAAAGTATGATCTTTTAAGAATATTTATTATTATATCAATATTTATTATTTAAAAAATTATAAATAATATAACATTATATCAGATAAATAATATTATATTACATTAATACTTTATCAAGTTTTTATGAATATATAATGTAAATTATTTTTTGTTATTTAGAATATCTGGTTCTGGAACAAGTATTTTTAGCTGCATTGGATTGTTATCATTTACCAATAGCTGATTATTGCATTAAAGCTTTAATGCGTGCATTTCCTGGCAGTTTACGAGTTCACAAGTATCATGCCATGCAATTGGAAGCTTTAGAAATGTAATTATGTTTATAATATATTATTAATATACAAATGTTATGTATTCATATATACATATATAATTATCAAATTATTGATAATAATTAACAAATGATTATGCTAATAAAATTAATTAAAATATTAATTAAAATATTTTATATTTATTGCACATTAGTATGTGTATATATATGAATATATAACATTTTTAACAATACTTTATATATCTTCCAGGTATGATAAGGCAATGGAAGTTCTGGACTCTATTATAAAAAGAGACGAGACTAATGCTGCACCGAGAAAACGTCGTGTTGCTATTTTAAAAGCTCAAGGACGTGTTCCGGAAGCAATCAGAGAACTCACAGAATATTTAAGAAGGTTACTTTTGCACATATTATGTATATTTGAAAAGTTACAAATGATATTAAGAAATTTCATAAAACAATTTATTATATTTTATTTTTAATAATATATAAATTTTGTATTATTACATCATTATTTTATAGATATTACAAGATGTTTTAATTTCTAATCATCTATAGTCATTATTAAAACTTATATAATATATATTAAAGGTTCTATCAAATGAAAATTTCTGTTTTCAAACAAAGAAACTACATTCACAATTTTTAACATAATTTTTTTAAGTACAAAATTACTTCAAAATTTTTTAAATGATTATAGAATTTTTTAAATAAAAATTATATTTTTTATCGTCTAAAAAATAGTGTTGATTTTAGTTTTTTCTAAATAAAACTTTATTTAAATATTTTTTTTTAATAAATAATTATAATTACGTAGAAAAATTAAAATGAAACATTGTTTACATTAATAATATTAAAAAACTTATTATAGATTTATGAGTGATCAAGAAGCATGGCATGAATTATGTGACTTATATTTGCAAGAACAAGAATATTCCAAAGCAGCCTATTGTATGGAAGAACTTATATTGCATAATCCACATAGTCATTTAGTTTATCAAAGATATGCTGAAATAAAATATTCTCAGGTAAATATGTATATTTTAGGATTTTATAATCATATTTTTTAAATTATATTAATAATTTATATTAATTTACTACATAATGCATTTATTAGAAATGGATTGGTATTTGAATTCAAGTACCAATTTATTGAATTAATAATGTGTAATTTTGGATATTTTTAAAATTAATATTTCTTTGAAATAAAATTAATAATTAATATGGAAATCAATTTACGGATCATATTTTATTATAGGGAGGGTTTGATAACATGGAGTTGGCAAAAGCATATTTCTGTCAAGCTGCAAAATTAAATCCAAATAATATTAGAGCTTTATATGGCTTGTTACTAGTAAGTTGCAAGTTATGAAATATTATAACATGCAAAACTATAGGAAATTTTCTATAAACATATACTTACTCTTTTAGACAACAAACAATATTGCAACATCATCCAAATGCTCAGCATCTAGGAAGAAGGATGTAATGAAATTGAGTGAGTGGGCTAGTAAACAGATTGAAAAACAATACGAAAGTAAAGTTGCGAATGAAGACGTTAAGAATGTAGAGCGTTTATTAGGACAATTGCAACTTGAAGCTTAGATACTATTTAAGTTCAAATATTATTTAAGACAATTTGTATATCTGAATGTTATAACATAAGTAAATGAATATGCGCATATATTAAAAGGCATCATAATAACAATTTCCAAGGAATCTACTGTGCACAAGAAATATTGAACACGTTTTTTAATTGTGCAGATCAAATTATTTAATTGTGCAAAGGAAATCTAGAGAAAAATCTGGTCACAATTGATATACTGTGAGCAATATTATATTTTTTGGTTATAATGTATATCATTTCCCGTTTTTCGAATAATTTTATTTAATGTCTCCGTAAATGCAATATATTAATATACTAGTTATTGAATAATTATATATTAATTAATTAAATAATTTAATCAAGTTTTACTGTCATATTTGAGAAAAACATATGTGATTATCTTCTAAATGCATATTTGTTTTGTATTTTAATATATATGTTATCAAGTAAATGTAATGATCAAAATTGAATTATGTGATTACTTCTTTCTCTTTTTCAACTTTGTAACTTATCCAAATGATTTTCATGCATTATTAAATATTAATTATTTTTGTTTATATATATATGTTTATATATATATATATACACACACACACAGTAACATATTGATTAAGATAAAGTGTGCAAAAAATATCATTTATTTTTAAATTATTGCAACAACAATTTAAATCATTTTCATCTTTTTACATATAATTAAAAGTTTCAAACTGTTGATAAATAATGCATGATAATATATATAATTACATATTTTGTCATGCAATTGAAAAATAATAATTAGGCTTATATTTTCCATAAGATTGAATAAAAACAATTAATGTTTCTATACAAAGCAATTCTATAGTCATCTTTCGGTAATTTCTTTATTGCTATGTTTCCATTCTTCTCGTTTTTTCGCTCTTTCTGCAGTTTTTCTCATACGTTTTTCCTTTCTGGTTTCTTCACGCAGAGCGAAATATTTTTTGCGAAAATCGCTTAAATTCATGGTGATATTCTCATCATTTGTCTATCACAAAATATTATTTTGTTACATAGGAAATTTAATCGTATAAAGTATAAAGACATTCAGGATATATATACCTCTGATTCTTTAATTTTTTTATAAGTTAATAATCTTCGACTAGTATAATTGCTTAATATTTGTTCAGAATTGGCAATCAACTCCAAGCAAGGATGTACTGGTAACTGATCCTTTGCATATTGATCTCTATAGAAACATAAATTTAGTTAATGCATTTTTCTATTATTTTAATTAAAACGATTGTTGCATATACCTGAATAGTGGGTACCAACACACCAATCTGCCGTTAAGTTTCAAATGTCTTGCAGAAAAGCATAATAGATCTTTGAATATCTGGTTCAAGCCGTAATCAATTTTAGAAGGAATATGAGAAGTTGCCTGATGTTCTTCTATAACTGGATTGATCTTCATGGAACCTATACGTTCTGTAGCTTCCCTTATGCCATAAGGTGCTATAAAACATTTTTTTCATGTCAATATATTTTATATATATATTCAGTATATATATGTTGTTTATATTATAAAATATAATCTGCTTTATATATTCATAAATCTTGAAATTCTGCAAATTTCATATGTTCGGAAATATTTACGATCAGATACTTACGATCTGTTATGATGGCATCTATTCGTAAATTCGACCGCCATAGTGGATACGAAAAATCTGCTACTACGACATCAATGTAATAAGAACTCATTCCATATTGATGCATATTTGCTGCGATACTTTCATCTTTCTCTCTTGTCTAATGTATAATGCAATAATTATTTGAGTTGAATTATTCAGGATTTTAATTTTAATTTATGTATTAAATGCAAAATTTATATATTAAATGTAAAATTCATATAGAATAGGAATAAAATAGATTTTCATTGACTTAAACTTATTTCACTCAAATTTTTATTGACCTTTTGTGATATTCGCGTAGGTCTCGTACGACCATGTAACATCAAATAATCGATGTCAGTTCCAAAAGTATATCCTCCAAATTGAGATGCAGCTATTAATAAGGAACCTGTCCCCGCGAAAGGATCATAAACTAGGTCTCCTTTCCTAACTTGTGCTTGATTCGCCATTATCAGTGACAACTGTGGATCCATTGATGTATTGCCTATAAATTTTCTAGTTTTTAATGATAATCTTTGAATTAACTCTCGTTGACCATCGGCAATCTATAATAAAATAATGCTTATAGTTTATAAAAAATGATTAATGCATATTTATATTACTTACCCATCTACCAAAAAAGTGTTCATATGGTTGCTCAGGAATATCATTGGGATTAAGACCATAATATTCTATATAATATAAAGTGACATCTGGATTCTTCAGTTTGACGGGTCCTTTAAGAGGTAGATAACTGAAAGACTTTTCCAAATGTTATTTTAAGTTACTTTAATGATAATATATTGATTATTACAATGAAAGAATATTTAATAAATAGTATATATTTAATAAAATATTTTAATATTTTATTATAATTATATAATTTTAAAATAAATAAGTTTAATATTAAAATGTTTACTTACTTCAATTTTATTTACTTTTTCATGTTGTGAAAAATGTTTACAAAAAGTCTCTACTACAATTTTAAATGATTTTCTATCTTCGGCAATAATATTAGAATTTTCGATTGAATAAGCTCTTAAGGAATGATGTAAATCTTCATTTTGTTTATCCTGTGCCCATAGTTCCAAACAAAAACGTAATGACACTGCTCTACTAGCAATTTGATATATTATATTTTCATCAGGAAAATCTACAATCCAATAAGGCTGGAAAGAAAATTTAACAAATACAATATTTTGTTAATACATTATATGTATCATTTATTCAAAATATAACTAATAATATATACTTTTTCTTTATTTATATTAAAATGTTTCTTTTATATAGATATAAATTCCATATTATTTGAAATATAATATAATTTATATTACTAATAGCAACATGTACAATTAATAATTATGTTTTTTCTAGTTTAGCTTTCTATAAAAAATAACTAAGAAGAAATAGTAGTATATTTTATAATATAAATAGCAATTAAGGAATACCTCTCCCAGAGAAATTATTCCTAATGTACAAATGATCTATTCATATAAAGCTTACAAATCTAGAAAAAATGTATTACATATTACAATATACATATTTAATAAGGTTTCATACTTCCTTACATGTTCCTTTGGCTTGGTTACTGTGGCTAGGTTAATGTCAAACATATTAAATATAGATTCCATTTCCTAAAATATAAAAAAATAAAGATAAGATACATTTATATTTATTTTCCGTACATAATATTTACGTACTAGAAGATCGATAATATCATTAAGAAATCATTAATAAAATACTTACCGCCAATCGAAAATCAACATGTTCATGAGCAAACCAAAAAAGATATGTTTTTAATTGATTGTTCATTTTTAACGTTACACACCGTAACAATTGCTACATTAAATATAACTTTAATGATAATAATCTAATTTCACTAATGTCAAGATCGATTAAAACGAGTGCATGTACTTTCGAAATTTTCTTGAGGTTAAGAATAAGAAAGCAGCACTTAAGCATTGACATGTAAACACAAATGTTAAAACATTTAAATTTTCATTCAATTCACTCATCCAATAAATTTTATTTGATTAATCTTTATTCACTATTCAAAAGATAATAAAATTTAAGCTTCCAGTATTTACAAATACAGATTTATTATTAGTAAAAATTGATGTAACAATATACAAAAAAAAATTGTTCTTTAAAATTTCGCGCTACTCGCATTCGAATTATATTAAAAATACAGATTACTCGAATTGAGTTATCTAAGATTTTAATTTATGCCACCACTTCCGATCGTGTTCTCCTATTATCGAAATCGCAACTCCAGAATTCAAATTAGCAGTTTACTTCACTTCGGTTACTTCCTATCATAGTATTATCCTTTAATAAGTTTGATGAATTTTCGAAGGTATCGGAAAATATATATTCTTTTCTCCGCTTTATTCTAACTATATCGAAAAAAATAGATATTCGATCTTGTTATATATCTCATTATGTTACATTCTACAATGCATTATTTTGTATTCTTTTGATATAGAAATATTATATATATGGACTTTATATATTTTTATCTTAAAAAGTAAATACGGATATCTGACAGATAATATTCATGGCAAATTTGATAGGTTATCACGTAGTAGTCTACTATTAATATTAAGATATTCGCAAATATTACATCAAACTTTTGCAAACTTTTTTATTATTACCAAAAATATTATACTCTTATTACATTATATAATTTATATAATGATGTACATCAATACATATTAATATTTAATTATATATAATATTTAATATACATAATATTATACATAATATTTAGTATACATATTAGATGCATATAATATTTAGTTAAAATAGTTTCTTTTTGCAGAATATAATTTAAATAATTTTAAAAGATGTTACGAATATTGGAAAAACACATTGTTCAGAACATATGCAGTAGCAGAAGATTAAATACATGGTCACCTCTTGCTACAGCATTTAATTCTGCTGTGAATTATGAGAAATATTCAGTAAATGTATCGAAGAAAGAAACGGTATATATCAGATCAGATTTACTTAATATTTAATTATTTAAAAATATAAATTAATAAATTCATAACTTTTATGTATATTTTAAAGGGACTGTTTGGTATTCCGGAATTAAAAAATGAAGATGGCTTCAATATACTGAAAAATCATGCAATGGCACAAGTAGATACGCTTATTGAAGAAGCTATGAGTAAGAACAGAAATAAAAAAATGGTGGAAATATTTGATGAATTATCTGATACACTGTGTAAAGTAGCAGATATGGCAGAGTTTATTAGGATTGCGCATCCTAATCAGGAATATGTTCAAGCTGCTAAAGATGCTTGTATAAGCATTAGTAGTGTAGTCGAAAAGTGAGTCTATTTTTTAAATTAATTCTATATGTTTCATTTTTATATAGTTAAATTTCATAAAATCCATAAATATTTTTTTATATGATAATATAGATTTTGCAAATAATATGTAATATTTTTTTTATTATTTCAAAAATATTTATATATATGAATTCATTTCTTATGAAATTATGATATGAGAATTTCACAAAAAAAGGATTTTTATAAAATCTTTATTCTAAATTTATTAGTACTATTCTTGAATGATGAATTATATCCATAATTTATCTAATTTTTTATAATAAAAATATCAAAAAATCATATAATTCATAAATAATTAACAATAGAATTAAAAGTAAAATTCTTCTGATCCTAAATTAAGTTCAAAAACTTCATTTAAAAACTTCATGCTATTATGTGCATATATGTACTCATATAAATCAAATCATAAAAATTATAAAATTATAAAATATTTTAAAATAATATTTATAAAAATCGATCACTTATTCTTATTTATACTCTAATAGGTTGAATACTCATCGTGAATTATATGATTCATTAAAGCAAGTAGCAAGTAATGGTGATATTCAAGCTACAGCCGACATAGATAATCATGTAGCTAAATTATTTCTGTTTGACTTTGAACAATGTGGTATACACTTGCCAGAGAAGCAAAGAAGAAAAGTGGTCGAGCTAAATGATTATATTCTACAAGTAAATATTATTTAATAATACATTATTCATTGCTAATATTAATATGCTCTGTTATCAATTTGCAGATAGGTCAAAAGTTCATGGCTGGTACTGTTAGTCCAAGAATAGTCAACGCCAGTGTCTTACCTGATGTTATCAGGCAATAGTAAGTGTGATAATTAAATGAAATATTTATTGTTACATTCAACTGAATTCTATTATTTTGTTCAACACTTTTTCAAAGGTATAAACTTTAAAATGGTACATCACTGATATCGGGTACATTTCGCAGCTTTGTGATGGAGAATGGTCAAATATCAGTGCAAGGATTGTACACAGACTCTTCTAATACTGCAGTTCGCGAGGCGGCATACAAATTATTTCTATATCCTGATAAACAGCAAGAATACTTGCTGCAGGAACTCTTGTATTCTAGACATTTACTAGCAGAATCTTGCGGATTTACGTCATATGCGCAAAGGTAAATTTCAATGTCACAAATAAAAATGGAGAGAAACAGAAAATGAAACTGATTGCAGAGCTGTGAAGGGAAGTACGGTCGAATCGCCAATCGTGGTAAGAGAATTTCTCGATATACTAAATGACAATCTCCAGACCAAAGCATCACAAGATTTTCAAGAAATGCAAAAGCTGAAGAATATCGAGTTGTCTGTGAAAAAAGTTCGTATTTATTTGTATACTATCCATAAAAAATAATGTATATATAAATATTATATTATTTTATAATTACACATACACATAACATATAACGACTATATATAATACTACATATAAGTTTCATAATGTATAACTTGTAGATTTGACAGACAAATTAATTTCTTAAATTGCATTTTATGAATACGAATTTATTTCGACTTTATTTCATTTAAATTCATTTGAAATATATAAATTATATATATGCATATGTATATATATTTGTATATATTTATCCATGGCGTATGTTGCGAAACAGGAACTGATGCCATGGGATACCGCTTATTTTACGGCAAGAGCCAAGAAAACTTGGCTCAACTATTCTACTGCTGAATTTGCTCCATATTTTTCTCTTGGTGCTTGTATGGAAGGTTTAAATATTCTCACACAATCCTTGTATGGTGTTAGACTCGAATCTGTGCCGATATTATCCGGAGAAGTTTGGGCGAGTAATATTCAGAAATTAGCTGTGATAGATGATGAAGAGAATATTATCTTGGGTCATATTTATTGCGATTTCTACGAAAGGATTGATAAGCCGAATCAAGATTGTCACTTTACAATTCGGGGTGGAAAACAATTGCCAGATGGTTCCTATCAGGTATATCATCATATATAAATAATAGCTATGCATATTGCGTACAACTTTTTGATTATTAAACTGAATGGCGCTCGATTTTTTTTTATTTTCCTTATTACATATATTCATGCATAATTATACAGAATTGTATTAATATAGAATCATTATTTTCAGAGCCCTATAGTTGTACTCATGCTGTCCTTGCCATTTCCACGTTGGTCAAATCCATGTTTGTTAAGTCCATCATCTGTAGACAATCTGTTTCACGAAATGGGACATGCATTGCACTCAATGCTCGGTCGAACTAAATATCAGCATGTGACTGGTACCAGATGTAGTACGGATTTTGCAGAAGTGCCGAGTGTGCTAATGGAATACTTTGCAAGTGATCCTAGGGTGAATATTTAATATAATGCAGATATCAATATATTCGCTGATATCTAATGTGACAAAATCCTTAATAAATTTGTCAACGCAGGTTGTGTCGAAATTCGCGAAACATTTTCAAACTGAGGAACCGATGCCAGAAAATTTACTGCACAAGTTATGTGCTTCGAAAAACATTTTCTGTGCCTCTGAATTGCAAAATCAAGTATTTTATAGTATGCTCGATCAAATATATCACGATGGTAAATTGACAAAATCCACTACGGAAATTTTAGCAGATGTGCAGGAAAGATATTATGGTCTTCCATATGTGAAAAATACGGTAAGAATAAAATGCAGTAAAAATATAGCATTTTTATTGATTTTGCATCGATTTATTGTTGCATAAATATTTTGCTTTTATAAAAAAGCTTTTATAGAATAATGATTATATAAAATAACATGCTGTGTTTATAAAATAATATTTTAAAATTATTACTAAAGATTCTGTAATTTTCTATAGTTCTATAATTTCTTCCAACTTCTACAATTTTCTTAAGAATTTGCTTAAGTTGAAAGTTAACACGATAATGAATGATAATGAATTTAATTAATAATTATTTAATTCGTCAGTTATTCAATTATCGATTAATCAAATACGTAGTATATTTTTAAAAAATTAGCTATACGTCAGATAATAAATGTAATCAAATAATAATAAATAATAGCTTAAATTTTATTTTTTGACAATAGATTAGACTTTAGCTATTTAATTAATAAATAATGAAATTCAGTTATATAATAATTATGATTAATTATAATTATATTTGGCTTCCAAGTTGAAGCTGCATTTCTTGAAGATTTTATTTTATTTCATCAGCCCAAAAAGCAATCTAATTATAATTCATATTTTACAGGCATGGCAACTGAGATTTTCTCATTTGGTCGGATACGGCGCAAAGTATTATTCTTATCTAATATCTCGTGCAATAGCTGCGCAGATCTGGCAAACATATTTCCATAATGATCCTTTTTGTCGGTCAGCTGGTGATCGTTATCGAAGGGAATGTTTAGCACATGGAGGTGGTAAACCAGCATCACAATTAGTATCAGACTTCTTAAATAAAGAAGCCAATGCTACTACATTTGCAAAATCGTTAATTAACGAAGTTGATATGAAGAATTTACATGTGCAAATGATAAAGCGACGTAGCGATGTAAATATATAACCGATATAAACGATATGTATGTTTCATATAAGGCTTAGAATATTTAAATATTCCGAAGTAAAATATATATCTTTAAAAAAACGATTAAAATATGTAAATTATGTTTCTGAAAAACTATAAATAAAATATGATATTTGTTTTTAATAGCCGATTTTTATATCATTTAATTCATATAAGAAATATCTTTGCGTGTATTTTCAAGTCGCACTTGACTTGGATTAAGAAAATCTTAGTTTTATTAGTTTATTGTTGATTATTTGTTGTTAGTTATATATATCTATCAATATTTTTATTATCAAAAATCAACTTTAAGTTATAGATAAAGCTCATCATTTAAAAATACTGATGAACTTGGAATATCTTGTAAAAATTCTTTCCTTTTAAAAATCAAATTCTCATATCACAACTTGACAAGCAATTGCGATAATGTATTGCTTTATTAAATAGCGTTAATTTTTGTTTGTATTTTATTATAAGTACATCTCTTATTCTCTATATACAATTTTGATAAACTTATGAATTACAAAAAAATAAGTTTTTTTGCATCGTATATATAATTCAGACGCAGTATAGAATAATTCACATATAAGAAGATATTAATTCATATACTCTACCTTCATTTTCCTGAGATTATCTTAAATCTGTACATGGCAAAGCTATGATTTGTTCCTACTAAAAGGAATGATAATAGCATACCAAAACGATTTTGATAATATTAATTTCACCTTCAAAGATTAACTTTCTTTAAAAAAGTAAATTAATTTCGTATTAAATCTCTCAGTATGTATTTACACGCCTTGTGAACATTTCTCGAAATTACGAAGGTTTACATGAGCATTTACGTTATGATGAGCAGAATGATTCTTGCCAATAAATCTTTTCTAGTATTCATAAAATCATTTTTATATATCAGTTTTACTAATTTAATTTATAGATATATGGACACAACATAATTCAACAAGCATTAAGCGATTGTTTATTTTGGAACTTAAGTTTTACTTTCCATAAAAATGTAGATTCTTCTTTTTTAATACCAATTATTTTACTTAATAGTTGGTTAATAGGTTGTATTTTTCTGCTTATTGAAAAAATCTTATTTATTTTATACTATCTAACTATAATAGAAATAGAAGTTTGATTTGTAAAGATTAGCCTTTTTTTGTTTCTTTTTTACATTCTACTGTCTATTATATTTTCTGGATTATATTATTAATTAAAGTAAACTTGTATAGTTTTCTCTTAATATTAAGAGGTCCAATATTTCAAAATATTTTTTATTACTTTTATTCATGGTTTTAAAGAATCCATTTCCAGAAGACATATAAATTCTTTTTTTTCGTCATTCAAAATCACAGACGACAAGTGATGTTTTAATTATATCTGAAGCAGATATAATTACCAGATTTCAAAAGTAAGTACCAGGATCGCGTAAACGTAGTATGCTTTTTTATTTGTATTATAAATACTGCAATATTATTCATTTCCTGAAATTAATTGATCATATTGCAATTGCACTCTTATTTTATATTTTTCATGCTAGTGTCACAAGTATGTATACTATCTTGCATCTTTTATTATATTCCACTTAACGCATAAAAAATTATTATATTCTAGGACGTTGTATCATCGAAGATTTTCTGCTTATAGTTCTTCGTTTTTCTTTTCTTTTTATGAAGATCAGAAACAACACAACACTGGTCAAACAAGATTGCAATTCAGTGTCCATTATGCACTATGAAAACCAAAACAAGTTTACTGTCGAGTTAAATTCTTTTTTTTGTCTTTTCCTTCTCTTTTTGTACGAAGTAATCACACAGGCGCATTATGATGTTATACCAACTCTTTGTTATACTCAAATCTTTGTTATTTGACGTATTTCGCTTGACACCTACAATCCATCACAATAGAAAAACACTGGTGGTAATAGATTCAATTTGCTAAAGAAATCAGCGTCAATCCGACAATTCAACGTAACTTTGGCATTTGGTTTAGGTTACGCAACATAGTTGTATTGATTCGCGTTATCCTTGTCTCTCTCCATATAATCTCTGTCTATGAGAGACTCAATCCGTTTCTTCAGATCTGCAGGCTGAAAAGATAAATATTCAATAAATTAAAGAAGCAAATATTTCATCTTACGCATTAAAAGAGCAAATATTATATATAGCATTATATATAGAAATTTATAGATAATTTTATCATCCTCATTCATACCCCACGTTTAACATTATTATAACGTTTAACGTTGACTGCTATATCACCTGTATATGGCAGACACGTTTATTTTACCGGAGGCCGCGTCATCCATATATGGATAATGATCTTTATTTACTCGATCGTATGAGATTGTCACACTCGTCATTGGGCAGGATTCTTTTGAGGATAAGGAATTGTGTAGATATATAAGCGTTATTCTGATCTTTCGAATATTTCAATATGCGTGTTACTGTTCCAATTAAATTAAAATAATAATCTAATAAAATTTTTGACGAACACAGCATGGCAGTCGACGTTGTTAATTTTGAATAATTGATTTTTCTGAATATTAGACGGTTCTATTTCATATGTGTGTTAATCACTGCTTTACAAAAAAAAACATACCTTTACAGGAAATTTTAATTGATTATATAGTTCACTGATAAGAAGATTGTGTGTCAATGTTTTCCTCATTTTCATAATTCTAACGATAGCAGCATCTATTTGATATTGCCTATCTTGATATACTCTTTCCTCTGTTGCTTTTTGTTCTTCATTCTGAAAAATAATTGGAAATTTATAAAAAAATATAAAATTAATATAAAATATTGAGAATAAATTATGAATTCATATTACATTGTATGTGTACGTATGTGTTCGTGCTTATATGTGTGCACGTACATGCGTGTATGTAAATTTTATATAAACAGTATATCGATAATAAAAATAAAAAGAGATAATAAAAATAAAATGTATGCGATCAGGTTGAATACCGTTTCCTTCATTTGGATTTGATTAATTTTGATCCTAAACAGCTTATTTGTAAATTCCGCGTTGAATACAAATCTGTCATTATCAGCAACATCTCGACCGCGTGGATTTTTTTGAAGAACACGCGCTTTTCCGCATGCTAGAGATTGTAATGTTCTCCTCAATTCGCCATCTTCGATATTTGTGGCGGTTTTGATATCTTCTAGTGAAAGATTATCAGAATCGTTGAATAAAATTAAAACCAATGCTTGGAATAGCGACACTTGTAGCTCTTTATTACCCTGTTTTCGAAAATTATTTGCCATTGATTTAATAATTACATACATATCCTTGATATATCATATATCACATATCCAATATCATTGTATCTTATTTTAATACCTGGTTGAACCACGCTTTTAGTACGCAGTGTCCTAAAGTCGGCTGCCATTGCAATTTCCTACCACTGTGTTTTCCCAAATAAAATTTGTTAAACACATCTTGATACTGCACCATTTCCATCGGTAAGGTGACTTCCATAACAGGATATGTAGGCCAATACCCCATAGTTAGTATAGATACAGTCAAATCTAAATTGCTTGCTGCTAATTCATTTTGTAAATTTCCTGCATACTGGGAGCATAATGATCTCAGATTAAGTTCGATTAATAATAAATATTGTTAATAAATAATAAAGCTGTATTACATACATATAAATTATATGACTTTTCTTACTTGTTTGAACGCAATATTGATATCTTTGCTAAGTTCCATATCTTTAAACATTCCTTCCAATTTGCTAGTAAATCCACCACCGCATTCCTGTTTTAATTTAGATAACATCGATTTCTCTGCATCTACAGATGCCGATTTTCCCACCAATAAACGTTTTGCTAAATCTTTTTTATAAAAAGCTTCGAAAACATCTTTTCCGTGAATAAATCGAAAGAGTACCATAATTTTATCTAACAATCTTTCCAATTCTTCTTCCGTTGCTTCCTTGTTACCTGCACGCAATTTACAGTCGACAAATTTAGCTGAAACAAATATATTTTCATTTATAATTATATATTTAATTGTATTTTAACATTTTTACAATTACATTATTAATATCGCGAAGTATATTATTATATGCAATGCAATTACCTATTAATTCCGCTGGTTTATTTGCTCTCTGATTAATAAAAGCTTCAAAAGCTTCTTTTAAGCTATTCGCAAATTTCTCATTTTTATGAAAACATGTGTTAACTATATTATCCATTTTGTCTTTGAAATCTAACAATTCCTGTACCATCGTCTTATCCTTTTCCGGATCTATAACTATTGTTTTGCCCTTTTTCTAGAAAAATGTAAAAAGACAGAAGAATATCGTAATTTTATTTACTAAATAATATTCATATTTATTCATATCATGATGAAAAATGCACCTTAATATAAGAATTAAAATTTAAACAAAGCTCCACAAGGCCATTCTTTATCCGATTGTATAAGTTGTAAAGTAACGATAAATCGTTAATCCTATTTTCATCTAACAATCCACTTAAACCTTTTTGTAAGATACTAGTAATATGTTCGGATAGCAATTGCTTCTCTACAGTATGTACGAGTGACCATCTGAAAAGAATCAATTTTGTAAAATTATGTATAAAAATATTCTGTATTCAATTATTAATGTTTTTTATGTATGATATTTTATATATATATATATATATATATGTATGTATATATGTACATAATTTTAATATATAAGGAATGATACAATAACATAATAAGCATAATGAATAGAAAAGATTGATAAAAAAATTTACTTCGTCGTTGTATCGAGATAATGTAGTAATCGCTCGTTTTCTTCTTGTAGTCGCTTATCCACGTGAGCCAGATATTCAGGAACATCATGTTCGCTCATTAATCGCTGACCCTCAGCAGCATACAATCTTTCTGTAGCTACTAGGAACCTATATTGAAAAGGAAAAAAGTTTAATATCATATAATAATATCACGATATTAAAATGAATATTGGATGATTATTAGATAATTAATAATAAATGTATATTTCTTAGATTTATCAACAAACTTTGTTTCAAAGGCCTCTTGGTAGATTTGTAGATCTGACAACATTCTTAACAATGACTTAAGAAGTGTTCGATCTACAGTATCGCCTTGTCGTTCCTTTTCTATTAGCATAAGTAGACCTTCAACCGTACGTGTTTGCACCAAATTGTTCAATACGATATGTAATCTGAACAGATGTAATCCCATATCCCTGAAAAATTGATTAAATGTGAATTAATCACATAATTCTCTTTAGCGATATTCATATGTTCATACCATATTGATGATATGCCTGGATTTTGTAGAACATATGTTCTATCAAGATACAAAAAAATGCTTCTGATCATGATCATTTGTCTACAATGTGATTGCCAACATTCATTCATTTTCTTAAGGAAAATATGTCTATCCATAGATTCCGCCAAAAATTGTTCAATATTAGCTTTCACATGGGATTCTGTCAGAATAGTCAAATTTGTATAAAGTGTCGATGCCATTTTGTGATTACACATATTTTCAACTGCCTGATAAAGTTCTTCTAAAGAATAGCAGATGCTTTTGCTGGTTTGTATAGCAACCACAGCTTCCTGCAATTTTTCCCATGTTTCTTCTTGATAGTTTTGTGGTAATTTAGGTTTATCTGTAAAAAATATTACATTGAACATAGAATTAAATGATAATACAAAGATTTTACATAATTTCAAATATCTTTCATCATTCAAAGATCTTTCTAAAATATTCAAAAATTGAAAATATTTCTATAAATTGCTAAATATTATGTAATGCATATACATAAATACCACATCATAAATATAATATTATATTATATATTCATATAGTATATAATTTCATATTTAAATTTTATTATATTTTCATGATATTTTTGCTCTTTTACATTTACACAAAATAGCTGTATAACACTAATTCTATTTTTATATGTTTTTTAAATATTGTAATAATAATGATAATAATAATAACAATCTGGATTAATATTTATAAAAGATATATGATTATAATTAATAAATATAAAAGTTTGAATTTCAAATATATAAAATTATTATATATCTAGAGTAGAAAAGATGATGATAGAAATTTGCTAAATATAAATAAAATTTCAATTAATTTTATTTAGACTTAATTATTCAATTGAAAAAACAACTATCTTTATGTGTAGTTTATGTAAACATAAGTGAAATGTCAAATGAAAATTATATCCATTTATAGATTTGTATATTATGACATAACAATAATATATCTTTGAAAATACATATATATTATGCCTCAATATATTTTTGATTTAGATTGCAATTGAGGTATTATAATCAATTATAACAAGATTTAATAATGCAAAATATTAGTTAAGGAAAAACGATTTTTCAAATTATTTTAATGTACATATCAGGTTATGTTATTTCGCTGAGAGAAATAAGAATTCACTTTTAACTTCGCGAGATAGACAATGCAATGAATGAATAAAATATCATATTTGAAATAAGATATATTTAAAAAGAAATTAAATTATTCTGGTATATTCACGCGGGTAACCGAATTATTTAAGGTTAGGTTAGATTGGACATAGGACACCGCGTACTCCAACTTACGTTTGAAGTTCTTGATGATGAGCTTCTTGGTAGAGCCAGGTTTTGCATTTGCTAGATTCTGCGAGATCTTATTGACGCCATTCGCATTACCAACGGCTAATGCTGAGAAATTCGCTCGTTTCTGCGTGTCAGTTGCGGCGGCAGTTGCCGTATCCGTCATGATGATCTTGTCCCTCCCGATCACGACGGTCTCGTCCAGTTACGCGGTACTCGTGACCGCGATCAGCTTAAAGCGCTTGGCAGCGCTCGCGTAATTCAGTTCTGTCGCTGTATTCAGATCGCTGACGGCGGTAGTGGTGATGGCAGTGGCGGCAGCATTGACAATAATGATGGTCGCCCTTTTCACCTCTCCTATATCTTGAATCAGAATTTTGATATTATCAAATGTAGACATATGCGTATTCCATCTGCCTAATTTACTTTCATGTAACTATGAAAATGCATATTTATTTTCTGTATTTAATGTCTACGAAATAATATTTAATTCTACGCAGAATAAAACTCGCATAATATACATAATATATATTTCCTTTTTATTTCATTTCATACCGTCTCAAATATCGACCATTAGACGCATGTTTTACAAACATCACAATAAATATCATAGCCGGAAAAATTTTATCACAATATCTGCTTATGACAGAAATTCCGAAATTAGCACTTATTAGCGATGGTCATGCATCAAACATGCATGATTCCTATTCTTTTATGCTTCCTCTTTTTTCATTATAACACGCGATACGCGTAATATTTGTTAATTAGCATTGCGTACAAGCAAGAGAAATAATTTGCATCAAGAATAAAATTTTTTCCTTGTTATTATTCATCAGTAAATTTTTTATATCTTGATATCTTTCATATTTTTTGTAACAATAATATGAAAAATATGTAATATGAAATAGCAAAAACTTAGATGTATTTTAGATTATTCAGAATTATTTAATTTTGTAAAGAAAATTAAAAAGAATCGATAGAATTAGAAAGTATATAAGAAAAGAATAAGAATTTTTAAATCAGCTTTAACTTTAAAAAACTTCTAGATTCCTTTAACTAAAATAAATATTATCTCGAATTTGAATTCAACATGTATACTTTATATTTTAAATCTTAATTTAAATTATATTTGAATTATATCCCTTAATTTAATTTAAAATCACAGAATGAAGAGTAATTAATTAAGTAATAACTTTGGTTAATAATAAATATTTATAATATATATATAATATTAGCTTATAATATTAACTTAATTAAATTTTAAGTCTCATATATTTAATCTCTTATTTTTCTGTTATGAATTTATGTTCATAGATTAAAGGTAGAATTAAAAAAGTAAATATAAATTAATGCAAATAATTAAAAAGAATATAATATTTTAATTATTTTTTCGACTTTATACTTCTCTGTTTGTTTCATTTATTATTATTTTTATTATTATTTGTCTATTATTTTTATTTTTATTATTTGTGTATCATTGTTATTTTATTTTCCTAAAGTCAATATTAATTTTAAATGTATTTTATCATTTTATATATTAAATAAGTCAAAATTATTTTTATTAATTGCTGATTTTAAAAAGTAAAATATAAACGAATTAAGATTCAAATATAATGCCTATATAGATTATATGAATTGTACAAGTTCTTTCTAAATCAGTGTACAAGTATGTAGTATGTAACTGAGTGTACAGGTAATATATATTTCAATTAGAAATCAGTAATAATTCAACAAAATTCAATTTTTTATTTGCTTCAAATGAAAAAAACTGGATAATTTTTGTGTACAGAGGACAATTCGAATCGTGAATTCTCATTGTTTTCACTTTGTCATACGACCAATTCAGGTTAGTTGATTCAGTAATGTACAAATTATCAAATTATTTTAAATTTATTTCAAATAGAGAACATTTCTTCAGCAAATATAATAATTAACAAATTGTGATATTTTCTTATAATGATTCCAAAGATAATTGTATTTTATAATTGAATTTATCAAATTTATATGACCATGTTCATTCGCAATATTTAAAGGTTATATCGCATTATAAAAGAAATTTAGCTTTGTCTGTTTATTAACAAATAATGTTATTTATAATAAATAATTTCTATTTGCTATTGTAACTATGTCATTGTCTTGTATTATAATAGAATAATAATTTACATTTACGATTAATATTTTAATTACGTTTATATTCTTATTTTATTACAATTGATTATGTAAGCTGTTCACGTGATAAGTTTTTCGAAAATCTATTTTTACAGAGTCAGAAATAAATTTTAAATAAAGTTTATTGGGACTTAGTGAGTGATCGTAAGGGAATATGTGACTTTAATAGAATGTATATACAAATATGTTATATACAAATTGACCATAAAATAAATATAATATTAAAATATAAATTATTATATAAAATAATAAATATAAATTTATTATATGTGGATTTTTATACTCAGTTTTTACTTCTGTTTTTTGGATATTTCTTCTATTTACATGATGAATCTTATTATTATGTGTTATAATAACATATATTCATATGTTATTATAATATGTTATTTTATTTTTAAAGTATATTTTATATACATTACCACATACTTTTATCAAGAAATATAAAAAATATAATTTATATTATTATTATTATTAAAATATGAAGTAACTTTTTTCCTTAAAGTTGCTAATATTAATATCAAAGTTATAATACAATAAAATAGAGATATTTTAATATATTAATTATATTAACTATATCACTTATATTAACTATATTAATTAATATTAAATAATATTAAATAAAATTAGTTTTCTATATACTTTATTAATTAATTAGATTAAAATAATCTAATTATTATGATAAGAATCAACCATATATATAAGAATTAAATATATTGTTTAATTAAATATTTTTATTTATTATTTTGTGATTATAATTTCATGTATTTCATTGTGCATAATATAGCAACTGAAGAGTGAGTGAGTGAACTTTTTATAAAATACCATCATAAAAAACATAGGTAAGTATGTTCCCTTAATTATATTTCAATATTGTATACACTCTCATATTTATCTGTATATTATAATAACTAATATATAATAGAAAATATTTGAATATTTGAATATTTTCTATATTCATAAATGTTCTAAAAGATGTTCTGTTATAAAAGATATACTGTTATAAAAGATATAAATGTAAAGTTACTATTTTAAATTAAGTGATACCTCTTATTATACGCAAAAAAATGTAATGTAAAATCATTGTATACATTATTTGTACATTTATACATGTACTATAACACATATACATATTTACATATGTACACTTGCACATGAACTTGAAAAAAAGAATTAAAATATAATTATCATATAAATACTAATATAATCATACTTAAATCATATCATGCATCACGTATCACATTATGTTTAAATGACTTTTTTTATATTGTTATGTTATAGAATGTCTTTCCCAAACAAAGAGGACCGTCTGAACTGCTGGAGTCGCAGGGACAAATATTGGCAATGTCTGGATGAAGGCAAATCTCAAAAAGAGTGTATAGAATTTAGGAAACAATATGAGAAATTTTGTCCATCTCAATGGGTGAGTAACCTGTATTAGCCAGATATTAGATATAGAAAAATATATTCAGTATGTATTTTGTGTTTAATATTGAGAATAATTAGTATCTTTTTTTATTATCTAATCTTCTATACCGTGTTGTTACGCAGGTGAAACATTTTGATCGTAAGCGAGATTACTTGAAGTTCAAAGAGCAAATAGAGAAGGGGGGGTATGTTCCTGAAGAACCAAAGGAAACATAAGATACTAATCAATTGTATTATATTCATGGAAATTCATAATTGAATTATCGATATTAACTATTAATTCCATACATATAATATTATTCATATGAATGTTCTTTGATTTTATACTTTGTTGTCTTTATCTGTTGAATCATAATAAACAGAATGCTTAAAAATAACAAGACAATGGTTTTATTATAATATTCTATTATCCTTAACCGGTATTTCTATAGCAGCTCTGAAGCCGCTCGTTCTTTCTTCCAGATTATAATTCCCAGGGATGAGCTAATCCAATAATTATTTCGATCATATGCTTATACTATTCTTAAGCTAATAACTTTTGTAAAAATTCTTAGAATCATATAGTTTTCTGCAGATTTAAGTATAATTTGAATATAATATAATGACTTTCACGTCTTTTACTTTTTTTCCTTCTTTTATTAATATTGTATTCACAAGAACGTGACGTTCTTCATTAATTGCAGGACACGTTGTCTCGATGGTAGGATGCAAAGTTCCGAAAGCTTGTCATCTCCATCCAATCTGCCGAATCAATTCAATGAGAAGAGTCAAGTTATCAGCGTACAAGAAAACAAAGATAATAAAGATTTACGCAATTAAAAAATTAACATCACTCTTGATATATACGAATAAAAATTTTATATAAGAAATCGAATCAAATTGTAAATTATTATTATATTTAATTTACAAAATAATTAAAATTTTTGTCCTGGAAACATGGAACCAAATGATTTATGTGATAAGTTACAAAAGTGGCAAAACAATGCATCGATTTTTCGAGTTAGTATTCCTTCCGATATCCAAATTAGATATATCAATGTTTACTACAGCATTTCCTTTTTTCAGAAATTGATAAACAATGCGTCTTTACATAATTCCTCGATAGATGAAAATGTGAAAGACTGGCAAGCAATTCTCATGCATATTATAGAAATAATTAGTAATAATTCCGAATTGGGAAACGAACTTATCTTGCTAGCGTCTCATGCATTTTATGCCTTGCTTTTAATGCGATGTGATTCGTGCTACATCAACAACATTGCAATGCATTTTCAACAATTATGCTCATGCGATTTACATTTCCTCGAGAAGCGATACATCATTTCTGATCTCGAGTTGTTTAAACTATTAAATGCTTATGGATATTTGCAAGCGAATACAAAAAAAATGTATATCGAGTATGATACTCTCTTGGCTATATTCGATGTTATATACAAAAACTGTATAAAATATACGAGATACTCTTATTTTGCATATAAAGTGTTACATATGTGGTTAAGAAGATTGAAGGAAACGTCTGATACTCGTTTTTGGCATGAAAATAATTGCATTATAGAACGAAAATTAGAAGCTATTATATTCTCCAATTGGTTCAATGCACTCAATGATATCTGTAAGCAAAATGCACAAATTTTCAATATATATCTACGAATAATGTCACGGAAATATAACGGATTTCTTAAGCACATATTCGACATGTGCATTAGAGATATATCGTGGCAAAATGAAACGAAATACATTATTCTGGCGGAAATCTGTGAAGTATGGGATGCTACGAAAATTATGACAACGAGAAGTTTTTTATTCAATTTATGTACTAGTTTAACAAAGAATTCTTTGCGTTATGGTGGTACCAAACTTTACTTGATAATTTTGAAAAAATTGGACGAAGACGAATGGAAAGAAGCATTCGGGAATATCATAAAATGTGTTGTTGATCAGTGGGAATCGGGAGAATAGTAAGTTCACAGAATAATTCTATATTTATATAAAGCTAGTTTCTTTCTAACGATAATTAAGAATTTTTTAAGATATATTCTTTAACTCAAAATTTACAATGTAAAAAATACATTTTTTATTATTTAGCTTCAATAAATCTTTTAAGTTATTATATCTTAAATTCTGTTGTAGCAAGGATCACAATGCTCTTCAATCATTATTTAAATATTGGCTCGAACCGACTATCGAAACATACAGAGATATTCTGCTATTCTTATGGATGTTATGCAGCGATTCATTAGGCTACTTTTTCTGTTCGCATTTGCAGAGAATGGCCGCCAAATTACACGTGGAATTGCCGCAAGCGCATGAAATTGATTGTTATGTAAATGACAAAGAAGAAATCGTGCGATTAAATGCTTTCGCTGTACTTTGCTATCGTGCCGTTGATCTTATTAATATTAACAAAACAAATCCCTTCTTCTTAATAAAACAATTTTTGTGGTTCAATGCCAATACTGCAACAGTTTTTATGAGGGAAGGAATAATAAAATATTTCAGGATATTGTGTTCAAACATCTTAAAAGCAACTGGTGTCAAAGATGATCATACACAATCCATTTCTGAGTTTATAGAATGGTTGCGCGAGTATCTTTTTGATTGTTTTGAGATCGGTTCATGTTATCAACGCAAAATCCTTGCTTTAAATCTGTACAAAATTTTATTCTCCTTTACAAATGGAAATTTACACAGCAGTTGTGCTCATCACAGAGAATGTCTTCGTTATTTCATGGCAATTGACAAACATTTAAAAACTAGTTGGAAATTTGCTGATAAAGAGAGTCTATTCGTATTATTAAGACTCGTATTAGATTCAACGCTTGATATCAGACAATTAGCAACCACCCTTATTTTGAAATATTTTACAAAAGATATTTTATCGACTACAGAAAATCACGTAAGAAATTTATTCATAATTATATCTCAATATTTGATATTATAATGTATATCTCTTTATAGAGTGCAAAAGAATTTATATAAAAGAATTTATATAAAAAAAAATATATTTTTTAATCAATTTAATATTAAGATGTATGTAAAATTAATGCTTCATAGTTTCATTAAATTTTTCGCTTTCTTCATATCTTCGATATTTCGAGCATATTGATAAAATTTTTAATAGAAATTAAATATATTAAATCTGATTAAGCAAAACCAATTTAAGTCACAGGATTGTTTACTTCTATAATAAAATTAATTCACAAAATATTTTATATTTTATTATTTAAGATTAAATAATATAAAGCTAAAGAGAATAATATAAAGCTAAAGAATATAAGAAAATCTGAGATTTCAAATTTTGATGTCAGTATTAGCAAGTTATTAAAAAAAAAACGATTTCAGATACTCTATAAATGTGCATGGGAGCACTGTAATTCAGCCAAGTTTTATAAAATTGAAAGTGGTGCAGCTCTCATGAAGATAATGGCATACTGGTTACCTTTGAACAAGGTCCTTAAAGATGCAATATTTGTTGATAATAAACGAACTAATATCTCTCTTTATCCGAGTTATTCACAATTTTTACTAAACGAAGCTCAGTATCAATTAGCAGAAATGAAAGGCGATATTTTAAAAGCTATTGTTAAGAACAAACCGTTTCATGGTATGTTGACTGCTTTGTTAACAGTCGCTTTTCATAGTGGTCCAGAAAATCAGATGTTAAAACTAGAATTTACGGAAAAAGTGCTAAATTTATTGAAAGATGCCGTTCACTTCTTTTTATCTACTTTATCTATAAAAACGTCAAATACAGTTTATTCGTCCTCGTTTGCTGAAATGGGATTAGCCATCGATGAGAAGATTAAGACTAGCGAAATAGATAATCCTAATTATGACGAATTACAATTATCACCGGCACATCAAGTGCTCATCTCATGTATTTGGATGTCTTTAAAGGTATGTAATATGCGTTTTTATCATATTTGATTCAATATAAATTTAATAAATCTATAAGGACAGTAAATAATATATAAATATATTACTTTTACGCAGGTATCGTGCCAGATTGCCAGTGAAATTGGAATATTAATGCAATCAGATGCACAAGTAAAACATTCTATGGATATTATCGTTACGGTATTATTAAAATGTCGCCATAAAGGCGTGGTAGAATCTGCTGGTATAGCGATCGCAAATTTATCTAAGTAATTATCCTCTTATTTTTATTTAATATAACGTACTATTAATATATAAGTTAAAATAATATAAATAGGCGTTATAAAAACGATATGATATGGAATTATCCATTATTTGACATGATAATGGAAATTTATTTAATTCAATTAATTCAAATGATATATTGCAGATAATGAATAAATAATATTTGAATTAATTAAATTAATTTAAAAAATTAATTAAAATGATAGTTGTTTTTTATAACCATTAATAATTATTCTACTATATTTTTAACATTAATAATTATATAATTTAATAATATAACATAATAGCATAACAATAATTAATATTTTAATCATCAACCATTATAGGATTTTATACAAAAGGAAGGAATACTCTGATCTGCCGAGAATGTACTTAATGAATTTGTTGAAAGATGACACAGAAAAATCGTTGCATTTGACACGACGTGGTGCCGGATTGTCGATCATGTTTCACAAATTAGTCATTAGTGATAATAGAAGAAATCGACCAATAGTGCATCTTGCTGTGCAAACATTGTTACGTTCGTTGGAAAACTTTTCAGCGACGGCCGTCCGAGACGTGAAAACTGAGCAAGATTCGCCGTGGGCGAAACGCTTGCACTTTTTGCGCTCCTTGGTAGCCGACAAAGATATTCATGCACAATTAATTCCTTATATGGAAGATATCTGTTTGACGTGCTTTAAATATATAGAATCTGACGTTTGGACTGTAAGGTAAAGCAATATAATGTTATTATATTTTAATCTATTATCTATTATCGTTTAATATAATGAATCTCATATCTAGATGACACATAAATTTTTTCTGGAGATATATCCGTTTATGAATAATGGTTTTAATCCTTTGAATAATTTTATTAACAATTTATTATCAATCGTACGAGTTACATCTAAATATCATACATTTTTACGGAATATGCAATAATATCGTACCTTAAATTTTTATATTTTGTTATACTATTGTGTTGCTTATCATATTTATAAATATAAACATTTATACCATATTTAAGCACTTAGTATAACATGGCGTAAAAGTCATGTTGTTCTATATTCTATCATATATTTAATACATCTTGAAATAGATAAATCTATCTGAACAGTCGACATTACTAGATATTTACAAAATATCCAATGTAAAAATAATCCAATATTATTTAATAAAATGAGATTTATAAAAATTGTAACATAGCAATTACAGTTAATGATAATTAATTTGTTTATATATTTTTAATAATACTTTGGATATAAATTTTGTTATTCTTTCTTCCCACTGATTATGCATGTTCTATTGTTATATTGTTTCAGGAATGCGAGTTTGCAACTATACGGCGCGATAGTGCCAAGATTAGTGGGTCAATGCTCCGGTAAAGGTAGTGCATCATTGAATTTTGGCAATGGTTACTCCATTAATCATTTCGTTACGCATTATCCATTATTAGCAAGCCACATGCGTTTACAGCTACATAACGTCTCGAGATTATGCGGCACTTCAACTATGTCATTACGTTCCTACTCAAGCATTATGCACATTCTCGTGCTATTATCCAAATTGTCAACGAGTGGTTGCGATCTCATAGATTATCCCGCGCTAACTTTCGTGATGGAAATAAAGCATTTAGTACGTTCTTTTCTCGGCAATCCGATAATGTATGTTAGACAATTAGCCGCTAAAACATATGCCGCTATCATACCTCCTGCAAGTATCCAGCTAGAGATAGAAACAATCAGAGAGACTCTTCTAAATTGCGATATTAATACTTCATATGGATATTTATTAATTCGTGGATATTTAAAAGACAAACTGAACGAGTGCATGCAAAGCTTTATAAATATAAATTATAAAGAAACAAAAGATCACAATGGATTCAATCTTGAAAATCGCATGAGACATCTTAATGTATTAGAAACATGGAACAATATGTGTAAACGCAAAAAAATCGTACAACCATGTTACATGTTAGAAATATTGTTTCTTCAGGAATCAGTTGCCGATGGAATGTTTTGTGCAGATAGCTTACTTTTTCATTGTAATTTACCGATGATTGAGAATATTATATTAATGCAAAAGATCCAACCAGGATTTTTCCAATTTGTTGGACTCTGGGCACGACTGTACGCAGTTTATCTTAAACGAAAATTAGATGTCTCATTAACTTTACAGGATTCTGATCAAAAGATAATATGCGATATCCTGAATTCGAATTGTATCGAATTAAGTATCGAATTTCTCAATAGTCTATCATATTGCATTCCTCTGCTTCGAAATATTCTCAGACATCTGATATTAATACAAAAAGATTGTCATCAATTACTTATAAATGAGATGGTAACATTTATATTACGAACTATAAAACATGTTAATTTGTATCGAGTTGATGTGTCAGAATTCGAAAAGATAACAGAAGAATTTAACCAGGTCGAGACAATCATGAATCATCCGAATCTGATTCGCGTAAGAAATTCACTGATTTTAGCGTTTTCGAAGCATGAGACATTGATGAATGAAATATTATCATATGTTTTTCACATGTGCATAGACGAGAAGCAATCAGTGAGATTAATAGCAACAGAATACATCGAGCTTGTGCTGTGTCGTTTTATGCAACTTGAAAACAGCAATAAACTGATTGTTATACGATGCTGTTTGATCTTATTGAAAGATGAAATCGCCGAGATACGCGAGATCATATCAATATCATTGCAGAAATACACATTTTGTAATGACGTTGCTGATTTCACAATACCATGTCGATTAAAACTCGAGGAAGTTGCATACCAATATCTATTGCGAGAACTGTTTTGTCATCGATTTGATACAATTGTTGAGGAAGACAATTTTATACAATATTTCACACGTTCCATCAAAGATAATATCAAATCCAATATAGTAATTGAGAATCCATTCAATCATGATAACAGTACTTTTCATAGAGAGGAGTCGAAATTTTTGAACATGTATTCGCTTTTTACAAGATTCCAACAAGATGAATTCAACAGTGACAATAGTAATGCTCAACAAGCTTGTTTTTATATTTTGCGCGCGATACAAATAGGATATTTCAAGAAGCTTAGGGAAAAAGCTGGTCTTATCTACAATGATCTGCAAGTAATTTTATACATAAAGGAAATGAATTATTTGGCGCGCAAACGGGATATTATTATGCAGCAATTATAGTAATACGATGATTCTCTTGTCTATTTGTTTTTAAATTTGTAAAATATAGGATAATATCTACTCAATATTTAATATTAACTTTCTATTTTATAATAATTAATAATATATAATAATTATAATATTATATTTCAATTTTATATTTGAACCAAACGAATATAATGATATTAATAATCAATAGTTATTAAGAAGGGGATATTACTTTAATAAATAATAAATAAATTTCACAATTTTATTATTTTCTTAAATTTGATCTTTATTCCGAAAAAAAGTTAATAATAATAAATCGTTTTTTGAATTGCCCTTTTCGTAAATATAATATTTGAGTATTTGAATCATGAAAAAATAAAAATATTGATAAAAATTGTAATATATATAATATAATATATATTATATATTATATATATTATACAATAAAAATTTTTAATATTTATGCAACATATAGTGAACGATTCCATACTCTCTTGTTTATTACTACTTTCACGCTTATTTATTTCTAATATAAAAGTATAATATAAACATGCTAACTCCATTAACATGATATAAAAATTCATTCATAAGGATCAGTATATGTATTACTCTCGTGGAGTATATGAAATTTATATAGCGTTTGTATAATTACTTGTGATAATTGCGAACTTTACTCCGTTTATTATAATAAATCACGCTAATTACGCATATTGCAATAATAATGCTCTTCATGATTTTCTTTATTGAACTAAATCAATCGATGAAATTATTAAACTAAACATGCCATTTTAAGTACAATAAAATCTCAATGATAATTCGAAAACAGATGTGAATTTTGCAATGTACACAATATTTTTGGTTATATGAATCAATTAAATATATTATGCAAATTCGCAAACTCCATGCGTTTTCGCGGATTAAAATTTTATCTACAAAATTTAAGATATGTTTTCGTTCTTCCGTTCACCAATTCTATCACTTTCTTCATTCGGATCTTATATATGTTTATATATATCAAATGATATATATGATCTATATATGTTATGACATATCTATGATATGATCTATGATCTATATATGTCTAGCAATTTTCTAAATCCAAAATTAAATAGATAATTAAATTTGAGATCTTTATCGCCGAAAAAAAGTTAATAATAATAAATCGTTTTTTGAATTGCCATTTTCGTAAATATAATATTTGAGTATTTGAATCATGAAAAAATAAAAATATTGATAAAAATCAATAATTAACACAAAATTATTAGAAATTATTAAAAATTATTAAATAAAATTTATTGAAGATTTTTTCTTTTTTTTTATAAACAGTTAAATTTAATGAAGAATTGAAGAAATAGATTACAATATAAAAGTAGGGATTTTATACGTTGTAGATAAGATGATTTATTAATATTATAATTGTATTAAAAGGAAATATAAGAAATAAACAATCTACAATTTCTTGCAAAATGTGCAAGGTATATTTAATTAATTTTGCGTAATTACATGTGTACAACTTACAAATAACTAAATATGTGACACATACTCGAGAATGTGCATATGCATAACATACATATACATACATTTATATATATATATATATATATATATATATGTGTGTGTGTGCGTGTGTGTATATATATATATATATATATATATATATATACACGTTCTTTATATATTTACATTATGTTCATAAATCCATTCTTCTCCTTTTTGTAAAGATGGATTGTTTCTTCATCATTATATACATTATAATCACTAATAGTGACAGAAATAATATCCTTGTAACTATTAGCGCTATAAAAGATAGAAGAAAGATAGAAGAGAAAACTTACATTGCTATTATTACATGATATTGATTGATTTTTTTATAAATGCCCAAGTTACGAATGATAGTGAAAATTTTTACAACACTCACATTTTGAATGACCACATGTATCATATTTACTGAATATTTTGAACGATCGCATATCATTCTTGGCGAAGATGCTTTGCAAAATTCTCTTTGTTATATAAAATTGAGTTTTGCATTTAAGAAAATCTGCATATCTTTATATATCAAATTTATTATATGTAATATCGTTTCTTTATTACATTATTACATTAAAGAGCTAATATTGCTAATAAAAATCAATATTTTATTTTTTTTGATAATTTTTGGAAAAGCGAATATTGTATATGTATGATATATTAAATAATTATATTTACAATCAAATGTTTCAATTGTATTCAATACAGAAATTAATATAGAAATAAATAGAATACAATATGTATATATATACCTTGACATTTTGTAAAACAAACTATGCACAGAAATACAGACAAGTCAGTAATTCTTAAAAAAGTTCGACCTGCGAGAAAAGAACTCGAATTTTGCGTAAAAATGATTATACTTATAATAATTATAATGTGCGCATTCTCGCATATTAAATGACGAATTCCTAATTGTAGGATCCTAATTTTTAAAATGCTTTAATGTTCTTTATATTATTATATACCGGTTATATACCGATTTCATATATTTCATTTTATTTCAATAGATTATATAACAATGTCGCATGATATGTTATTATCGACTTGAAAATAATTTTTATTATTAGTAAAATTGTTAATGTTCTTAAGTATATCAAAAAACATATTCATTTGTAAAATACTCTGCTTGCAAAAACAATTATGATTGATTTTGTGTAAAAAACATTGCACAAAAATACATATACATTTATGCAAACATTATTCATCCATATATATTCCACAGGCAAACATTAATTTGCTAATAATTTGAATACATTTCACGAAGTACTATAATTCTGAAATATTTATATATACTTCAGTATACTTATGTATACTGAATACTTATGTATTCAATATTATTAATTCCATTACTATGCTATCAAAATTAAATCTATATATTTGCCTATCTAAAATATCTGTTTTATCGACTTATATGTGGTATAGTCTGCTTTAGTGTAAACTGTTAGACGTTCTATCATGAAAATATATATAAGAATTAGTCCCACATTTTGATGTCTTCCGAAAATTAACACACTTTTATCTAACGAATAATTGAAACTGGAGTAATAGGATAAAAGATATTCCAAAACATACATAAGAGTAAAAATAAAAGCAATAAAATTAGTAAGTTCGTAATATAATAAAATTTTTGTTATGAAGAACATGAAGAATAATAATAAGTTCTTATATGAAATCGATCATTTCATTTTCTGAAAATTTCTCAATTTCGATAGTCGAATATTAATATATATATGTACATCCTGATATTATTATATTTATAATAAATCAAGTTTAGTTTCTGCGAAGCTTAAATAATAATAAAACGCAAACAGAGAAGACTTGGACACTAAAACATTCTCCACATGTTATTAGAATATTTTGTTCAATAATTTATTAACATGTAGCTTTCAAATGAGATCAATTTTCATTTTATATTATATCTCTATCTTATAATTCTTAAACGTTAAATACATGCTAATTAAAATCCATAAAATACGGATATCCAAATAACACACGTAAATAGAAAAACATAATGCTTTACATATATCGATATATGTCTCATTTTGGAAACATTATCGAAAATTTATATCTATATATAATCTATATTTATTATTATTGGAAAGCATTTTACAATTATATTTAAATATTATATGCTTTTTGCGGATACTTCTTCAAGAATACAACAGAACTTCTAATTTAATTATGCAAGTACGCTAGTTTTTGTACAGATGGTTAAATTGAACTTTAACTTTAAGTGTAAAAGATAAAACTCGCTATATAAGAATACATACGAATGCAAATTTCTCATATGTTATTTTATCTTATTATATATATATTCATATTATATCGCGAATGAATCCCAAACTTCGAAAAGCATATCTTTGTGCTTTATACAGAATGATGCTAAATTAAAAAAAGAAAAGAAAAAGAAGATTATATAGAAAACTATATTGCAAAATGCATCGTGAAAGTATCTTCATTATCGATTATTATCTGTAAATCTGAAATTATTCTTTTCTCGTTTTGTACTTAGAATTGTATTCATTTGTTATTTAGTCATTTGTCCAGATCCAGCTGCAATTTTCCCTTTCTGAGATGATTCCGCGGTATCATTTGATTGATCAATATCCATCTAAAAATTTTGTAGAATTATTGTTTCGGCGATACATTCATGTACAAGGAACGTCAAAGAGTAAATCTTATAAGTAAAAACTTTTGAGATTTAATCTGTTTTGCATAATATTTTATTATCAAACTTTTAATAATTAATAATTTAATAATTAACTTTTTAATAATTATTATAGAAAGTTTCTTTCGTTCAAATTTAATCTTTGTAAATTATCTTACTTATATATTGTATTTCTATTTAATGTGATACAAATTGCATACCTTCTCTTCTTTTTCATCATCGATTAATATGGGACCATTCTCAGCTTCGAATTCTTTTAAGACCGCATCCAGGTTATATCTTCGTCGATAATTGACAAAAAATGATCGCAAATGAGCCTCAGTTTTGGTCCCAATAACTTCAGCGATTGCGGCGAAATCCTTTCCATATTTTCTAATGCCCTGAACGGCTATTAACAGCTCATCATTCGTCCAACGAGCGTTTATACGACTCGAAACTTCTTGTGGCCGTAAATGATCGATACCATCAGCCGTCTTCCGCTTCAGCGCACTCACTTGTTGTTTGTTTGCTTGTATCTGTGATTTTAAATAAATTACGCATTATTAGCAAGAGTGATACATATTATATAATTATATAAATATGTACATTAATATAATTATACATATAATTCTATGATTACATAATGAATCTTGTGAAGTATTAAAGAAAATGTATCCACACGATGTATCGCAAATATTTTCGCATCCTATTAACATACTTGACGCTTGAGGCTAACGATTTCAGTATCAATAGCTTGCAAGCTGTTGTTGGCTTGATTCGGCTGACCGGCCAAAGCCGCCAAATCATCATGATTCACAACCAAACCCCGAGGTGGCTTTCTTTTATTCGAACGACCCGGCATGGAAGTTAACGGTCTCGCTACACCAGTGCGCCTAAATCATCAGAAAACAACTGTATTGTTTATGTAAAATAATCTTAACATGAATATGAAATTACTGATCTACATTGATATTATTAAAATTAATCAGATATGAAGATTATAGTTTGAGATAATATATGGAAAAAGCGAGCATTTCAAAATATTCATAAAATATTTTTACGAGGATATTCTTTTATAGATTTTATTTGATTGAAGGTGGATAAATGGAAGGAAACAGGCACACACATACAACAAAATATTTTAAATTAATATTAGTATTACGTTAGAGATTTTTAGAGAGATCAAAAGTGACGATTAATTTCTAAATGATTCTGACATATCTCTAGATCTCTCTGGTATAAATATCTTGGGCATTCATCAAATTACATGAAAAGATTATCTATGCTAAACATTGGCGTTAGGCCTATTTATGTTATATTCACTGACCTCCAATGTAGATAGCAGCTATGACACGCGTGTCCTTTGGGCGTCGCACGAACACTATGGCAAGCAACGCCACAGTTGCTACACGAGCCCTACAACACATAACACCCTTTTAAGACAAAAATTTTGATAACCCCCCACCCACTCCTACTTTTTGTTAAAATAAATTTTTCATTTATTTGAATGTTGTAATTTAGAAGAAAATGCAATTTAGAAAGAAGAAAGATTGATCTCGCAACATTCTCCGTAACACCAAGTGCACGTTCGTGATCGCATAGTTGGCTTAAGTATTCCACGGTATCGGTCAAGAACCAACTTCGTGGACTTGAGAATGTTTTGTAGTTTTTGTTCTATTTCGTTTCCTCAGTAAGGTTTCAGCCTGTCAATTTCGATAGTACGAGCGATTTGAACGAGTTTTAAAACGAAAAAATATTTATGATACCAATGTAGCAATGTAATCTATGCGACACATTGAGGATAGCAAAAAAGCAGTAACAAACTATGCTATATGTGAGTGGGTAAGGTTTAGGCTGAGTACCTGAACCTGAGGGGCGTTTTCCGAGTCAGATGGGGCCTTAACATCAGTGCCTTGGCTTCCTGGCACAGCTTGGTTCTTTCCACGACGTATTCCGCGGTGGATCGTCCATTTCTGGAACGTTCCACATTTACGTTCACATACGACAATGTAACTTTCAAATTAAACAATTGCTTATTATGTGCGAAATATTAGATCAGACATTTTTCATTTCGTGCTATCGAAAAAATATCATAAAATTTCAAAATATGTCTCTTATAAATTCCCTATATATATGTGTACACGAACATATTTTTGACGCAAAGATTTCTTTATCGATTTTTTGGCTCATTATTGGTGCCATTTCTTTTTTCTACTTTCATTATGCACCATGCATCATCGTGTGGATACATTTTTATAATATCTGTACAAGATTCTTGAATATTCTTCCTTAAAACTACCACTTCGTGTCACAGTAACATAACTATTTGTATGTGATATGATTACATAAAATAAAGAATAATAAACTTGTACAAAAAGGTATATTCATCATAGATTGGAGGGGAGGAGGGAGATATTTGCATATATATTGTATAATATTGTATATAAAATATGGTATCTACATTGATTAAAACGTTATAATTAAAATAGAAAGAATTATCTTTTGCTGATTCTATTTCACTTTTAATTTTATATATTTAAAATTGTTTAAAACTGCATATTAAAATCAAGAAATACTAAGAAAAAATAAAATAAAAGGAGTAAAAGAGAAGACATTTTTTTGTAAAACTAAAGCGTATGCATTGCAATTTATAAAATTATCTAAAAGATCTTACTTTTTCCTCAGACTCACTATCCGTGTTGGAACCCAGTTCGCTTCCATTTTCGCTGCCATTCTCACCTTCCTTACCACTGCTTGTCAATTTGCGTGCTTGTCTGTCCATCAGTGAAGTTCTAGTTCGCGTTTTTTTCCAACTGTAGTAATATTTTACAAGACTGGCGATAGATTTGTCAGGTAGCTATAAACATAAATCATTATATAAATTCATTATATCGATTTTAATATTTGGGGTATTACTCAAATATTACGAAATTTATTCTTGTATATCTTTTTTTACATATCTTATATCTTATACGCTTAATATAAGTTTTATATTAAGTAATTCTAAAATAAAACTGATTTATCTGATACATAAAAAATTTAAAAATTAATACAGATTATCTCAGATTTTCTCTATAATAATTATTTTATATTATGTTTTATTACATTAATAGAAAGCACATTTTTTATTAAAATATTATCTAAATATTATTATTAACTAAAACTTCTTTTTTATGTTACTTATATCTACATAAATTGTTTCTACATAATGTTTCACTAAATTAAATAAAACATTAATATATTTTGAAATTGATAATATCTTTTAAATGCAAAGATCATGAGAAATAATTCTGATTCTTAATCCAACATTTAAATTTAAATAATGAATTACATTATTAATTGGAAAATGTGATAAAAATAAATAAAAATAGATACAATTTAATAATTCAAATATTAAATATAAATAAAGATTGTGTGTGTGTGTGTGTGTGTACACTTTATATATATATATAATATATATATAAAATATATATAGATGTAGAAAAAATATAATACAATATAATTAATATGATATAGGATATGTAATGTACCATTTGCCGAATACGATGAAAACTCTTGCCATGAAATTGAAATGCTTGTTCAAACAATACTTTATCCTCAACCGTCCATTCATCAGGAAATGGTGTGAAATTCGCTAGATCCAAGACAGCACGTTCCAAATTATGCTTGTGCCAAAATAACATACCTAATGCTTGTTCTCCATTATAGCCATATTTTTCTTTAGCTAATATAATATATTCATCCACTAAAAAAATAGAGAAAAATGTAAAATAAATAAAAAATTACAGCAATGTTAATTTTTATATTCATTTATTCCATTTCCAATTTCCATATCATAATTTGGTATTTCTATATTAAGTATTTGCTACTTACATTTCTGGTCTGGTATGTCAGCAGTAGGTGACCAAACTAGTAAAGCCCTATCTGGACATTGATCCAATCGACGTTCTGAAATATATAAAATATCAAATTTAATATAAATGATCAATTTTTATGAATTCTATTCTAAACATACGCAATACATATATGAGTATATATATATACCCATATATATATATATATATGAATTGTAACATACCACTAATAGGAACAAATTCCGGAACAGTAACTTGATAATCTCTTCCTACTCTTATCTTCTCTGCTGGTACTTAAAAGAAAAATATATTTTTAATATTTCCATCAAAAATTTATAAAATGATACTTTAAAGATGAAATAGGCATGTCTGTAATAATAATTATAATTGTTTAATAATTAATTAGAAATTTTATACTATTATACTTATAATATTATTTTAATATTTACATCTCATAACTATTATTTTATAACTATTATTACAGACTTTATTTGATTTATATCTGATATATTGATATATATACCTGATGGGACATATAGCCAAAAAATCATAAGTCTAAGGGGTAATATACAAATCATTTTATTTTGGATTACTATTATCATACGCAATGTAATAGAATAAATATCTTTTTGAAAAGATATTTATAAGAAAGGGTGAAGATATATCATGATTAAAATCTTGTTAATGATTATAAAATTTAAACAATTGGAGCGCGCTATTTGAAGATCTCAAAATTTTCGACCCGATCAAGACATCGTTTACATAGTTTATCAGGCAAAACCTGAGAGGCTTTCGCGAACGCCTGTACTGCGCAAGAAATATAAAGAGAATCAACGATCAAAGCATTCTGTATTAATTGCAATAGCTAGGAGAAAAATATGTTACCACTTTCCTCCTCGCTAGAAGAATCTGTTTGCATATTGGGGCTGGGACCTCGTGATCTCCTACCATTTCGCAGATTTTCCGAATTTCTCTCTGCTAAAACCATCGTGGAGTTATATGTGTTTTGCAATCGCAGTTATGTTGACAAAATGATCACTTGATGATATTTCTGCAGTAGTACGCAGGCTGGAGACTGTAGAATATTCGTTATAGTTGTACACTAATGCTAGCAAATCGTTGGAGATTGTCTAATGTAAAATCTGTTCGTGATACACTACTTATACCCCGTGCGACTGTAGAAAGTAAAATGGAGTCGAATGCGTTGGATAACGGAATGCACATACGAAAGATGGCGCACTCTGCTTATCGATTATAATTGTAATTAGTATTATCGAGAATTATATTCCGTACGTAAAACAAGATATGTAAAAATAATAAGAAAACATTTCAATGCTAATAATCATTTATTTGCATATCATTTATACTTCTATACTTTTTTATGCAAATTTTTTTTATTTTTTTATTTTATCTGAAATCTATATAAGAATACGATTCAATAAGGTTTCTGATTATAAATATAAGCTATTAATTTCAAGTTCGCTATCGTTATGGAATATCTAGATCAACAAATGACGAATACGAATCTTTGTTATTCAAAGTCGAGGTTAATACGGTTTACCGATATTGAAATTTTCTAAAGCTAGATTTGAAATGGATAAGGATATATCACAACAAAACATAATTTCACATAATTTCAACAAATAAACTAATCGCTCGTTTTTCTTTAATTCTTCAAAGTATAATATGAATTCTTGTAATACATGAAATTCATATATTTATTTTTATTTTTGCAAATGATTTTATTTTTATAAAATTTTCGACATATGTCGAAAACAGATTACAAAAATCAAACAGGAAATATCCCATTAGTTTAATTTTAAACTATTTTATATTTGATTTCTATGTTAATGAAATATTTTATTTTTATTGTATCATAAGATATTTTCCTGTAAATTCTGCCAACAAAATACAAAATGCAAACTATTGCGACGCGTTTGACATATATCTATATTGTTTGATTTTTGTTATATTTGTTATCAATAATTTGTTTATTAAACTATATATAATAATATAACTAATATAATAATATAACTAATATAACTATAATACAGCTATTTTATATATGAATCGTACATTTAAATTAAATATAAAAGCGCATTGTAAAAATAATTATTTGATATATAAATAACACATTAAAAAATAAATAACTTATAATTATATATTAAAAAATGGAAGAGTAAGAAAAGATCAAAATTTCTATAAATATAAATATAAACATCAGATTATAATAATGTAGCGTAACAAATGCGTTTGATTGGTTCGATTTCATGATAAATTGTGACATCACTAAGTGAGTATACGATCATGCGAATTTTCGTTTGTGAATCTCTCGACATCGTGATTAATTTCATTATTATATTTTTGTACACTGATCAAATTAAGATCTTGTATTGTATAAAATGATATCATTATATTACCAAAGAAACGATAAGATGATGACGACAAGTTTTGATGTTTTAATTGGTAGCATTTTTAATATTCAGAATAACCTTGATTGAGATGCTCATGGATTTTACTGCAGCGCCACCATCATGATGATCGTGGTCGTCACGCTCTTTCATTATCCATGATTCCACTAGTCTCTCATGGACTGCCGAGTGTGTCGTGACGGGTTTTCACCGCCGATTTAATGTAAATATCGCAGTCGCTGAAAGAATCCGATGTCGATTTTGCCACATGCATCATCATGATTGTTGCATTTGCGTGCACTTTGCGATCCGTCGTATATTATCACATTATCACTTCTCTTGCCCATACGCTTGTCTTCGCGATAACCAAGAAATCCGTCTAATATTCAGACAGTTCAGTGCTCATCGCAATAAATTTACATATTATCGCGATATCCTGGAGTTGTTTACTGATCTAATGTCCATCGAGCGAGAGGATACGAAGAGTCTTAGCATTCCCTCTGCAATTCACAGCTCGCATCGTGATAAATTTTTGTTCACCAGCCAACTGTTCTCTCTCTGTCTGCTGTCTGTCTGTCTGTCTGCCTCTCTCTCTCTTCTCTCTCTCTYTCTCTCTCTCTCTCTCTCTCTCTCTCTCTCTCTCTCTCTCTCTCTCTCTCTCTCTCTCTCTTTCTCTGTGTGGGGGGAGGGCGCGTGTGCGCGCGTATGGATGTGTGCGCGCACGCATGTGCACACGCATATATATTAATATATAATTTGTAGACGCTATCTTTGACACATTTTTGCTGTTTATACTCATGATTTCTCATTCGTGTGCTTTACATCCGTACTTTGTAGCTTTTACGAATATTATCGTGCTTCATGTGCTTTTAAATTTATAGCTTGTTAATGATTTAAAGTTGGTGGTTTAAGACAGCTATAAGCTGTTATATGCTTTTAATTTTTATTGCAGATGGTTTATTAAAGGGGAAAATCGGCTTTCATTCCTTGTGGAAGATACCCAAGCATATTTATATAAAAATAAAAGAAAAAGGAAAAATGAGGGTTGTTGCATTAATCAGTGGTGGCAAAGATTCTTGTTTTAATATGATGCAATGCATAGCAGCTGGTCACGAGATTGTAGCTGTAGCTAATTTATATCCTGTTGAAAAAGGTGTCAAGATTAATTTTATATGAGATCATGTTTTTGATTACTTGATTATTGATTGCTAGGGCATTATATATTTATATAAATAAATAATTTCTAATATAAATATGATCTAATATAAATATATGATATACATTAATATTGTAATTCTAATTTATGCAGATAGAATATAGCTATAATGCAATGCTTTTAGATGATCTGGATTCGTTCATGTTTCAAACAGTAGGACATCAGGGCATTAAATATATTGCTCAAGCTATGGGCTTACCTATATATCGTTATCCGACATTTGGCAAAGCCAATGTGCAAGAAAAATATTATTATCCAACAGAGAATGATGAAGTTGAAGATCTTTTTAAACTTTTAAGTACAGTAAAGGTAGAGTAACTTTAAAATTTTTTAAATTATGATATATTTTATATATATTTTTTATTATTTTTTATAATTCCTATTCTTATATTGCTTATAATATAATATAATATAGCATAATATAATATAATATAATATAATATATAATATTAAAAATGTACATACTTTACTTTCTTTTATTGATATTATGTTTTTTTAATGATTTATGTTTTTTTTTATAGGAACGTGAAAATATTGAGGCTGTGTCAAGTGGTGCTATTCTTAGTGATTATCAACGAATTCGCATGGAAAATGTGTAATTATCGCTCATTTATTCCACCTCATTAAGTCTATAATTAATTGCTATTAGTATTTCTGAATATTCATTTTTCAGGTGTAATCGTTTAAATCTTATTTCTCTGTCATATTTGTGGAGACGGGATCAGGAAGAATTATTGAATGAAATGATACAAAGTTCAGTTAATGCAGTACTGATTAAAGTTGCAGCTTTGGGTCTTGAAACTAAACATTTGGGTAAATCTATATCCGAAATGCAATCTCATCTTGTTAAAATAGTGAGTAATATATTTCTTTGATTATATGGTGATTTATTTTGTCCTAATAGTTTTATTTTTATTCTTGTTACTTTTCCTTCTTAATATTTCTGTAAGTATTTAATTTTTCTTAGATTATATCTTGATTTCTCTCCTTCTCTCTCTCTCTCTCTATGTGTGCGCGCGCGCGTGTGTTGTGAGAGAGAGAGAGAGAGAGAGAGAGAGAGAGAGAGAGAGAGAGAGAGAGGTAAAAAAGCAAAAAAGAAAATTTCATTAAGTCCTTGACAATAAAAATTATAAAAAATTTTTATGTCACAGAAAGAAAAATATGGTGTGAATGTATGTGGAGAAGGAGGGGAATATGAAACTTTTACTCTGGATTGTCCTTTATTTGCCAAGAGTATTGTAATGTAAGTTACACATTCATATTCATAAATCTCTCATATATATGATCCCAAATAATTTTCTATTCTTTTCTTGGTTTAGTGATGATTATGAGAGCATTGTAAGTTCGAGGGATGATGTAGTGCCTGTAGGATATCTCAGATTTACAAAGATTCATTTACAAGAGAAAGATGTAAGTTTCTAAATATAGAAATATAGAAATATAATGAAATATAGATTTATAACTTGAAATTAATTAGTGATTAGATGATTAAAACAAAGAATTGCTTTTCAGAATGGAGAATTGGAAAAATTAAGTCTGTCAGAGAGATTGAAAATAGTTTCGATAAAAACGCCACAAGATTATATTGCTGAGATTATTGGTCCAGAATTGCATGATGGTTGTAATTTGTCAGAGGACGAAAATGATGAGCATACATGTGAAAACAATAGTTTAAAAGCATCAAACTCAAGTATGAAAGTCATAAAAATTGGTCAAGAATGATTGAAAGTGAATGTATCATGAATATATACTTATATGGATAAATACATATTTGGATACGTTCAGGTCAATTTTGTCCTCCAAGTCCAATGGAAATTGTCTATGAAAAGCAGGATTATCCAGATGCGCCGATAGTTAATAGAAATCAAACGGGATGGTTCTGGTTCGGCGGTATTGTGGGGAAACATCCTGATGTCACAACTGCTGTGGAAGAGGCACTGGAAAAATTAAGCAGTAAAATTTACACCTTAGTTCACATACCTTTTGGCTTAGTAATTATTCAATATTAGCCATTATCTCAAATTTAATTATTCTAATAGCATAATGTAAAAAATACAGATGCCTCTCATTTCACGCTATTTATAGCGTATCTAATTGCAGCTCTGGTCCAAAATGAAAATTTACACACATCCGATGTCGTCGCGGTGACATTGTATATAAAAGACATGTCAAATTATAAGGTCATAAATGATAAGTACGTTTCCTGGCTCGGTAAGAGAAATCCGCCCGTTCGTGTTTGCGTCGAGTGTCCCTTGAATGTGCATATCGCGCTTGATGCGATCGCATACAAAGAGAACCAAGAAAGCGGCGATAAGTGGGCTTGTAAACGGCACACAATGCACGTTCAAAGTATAAGCCATTGGGCGCCGGCCAATATTGGTCCTTATTCTCAAGCTGTTCGTGTAAGTATAGTGCAAAAGTATTTTTAGCGATTAATGAGGAATTTTTGAAACGTGAATTTTGAGCAATTATTTACGATCTAGGTTCTTGCTAACTTTCTTTATTAAAGATTAATTTTTTCTGCAGGTGAGTGATATTATTTTAGTAGCTGGGCAAATACCTTTAGTGCCTGGCAATATGAATCTTCTGGATATGAATATTAAACGGCAGTGTCGCTTGACACTGAGGCATATAGATCGCATTGTTAAGGCAATGGATGCAAAGTTGCGAGACATAGTACAGGGTATTTGCTTTCTGACTCATTCCAGTTACATAGCGGATGCAAGAAAGGAGTGGGAGAGGAGAACGAGGAATGCCATTGTAGATTATATCGTTGTACCAAATTTGCCGCGCGGTGCTCAGGTCGAATGGTGCGTTTGGGCTCACAGAGATAATAATCGGTTCGAATGTGAGTATCTAAAAATATTTAAAAAATTCATCTGATGAGAAAGATGTATAATTACAAATCATATTTCAATTTATGAATTTGGTTTATGATATAAGATTTTTTACTTGCTTAAATATAATTTGAAAGCTAGCGATCATGCTAACTTACATATGTATTTCATTACAGATGAAGAAACGGGAAAATGTGTGGCTAATTTTAGGATAGCCATCAGGCGCAGGTGGAATTATGAAAATAATGTTTCGGCTATTGTGTGTTACATGTCTACGGGTAAGTTTTTGTTGATAAGTTAAAAAAATTCCGCAAATATAATAACAATTATATAATAACAATAACATATAAAGATGAAATTATCAATTTTATCAACATTATTAAGTTTTTTATATTTCTTAAATATACAAATATATCTATTTGTATGATTAAAGAAAAAATTTATTTTCCTCGTTTTCTTTTTTATATTTAAAATGTATAAAATGTATTTTTCAATTTATGTGAAATTTATCTAAACAGGTTCATCCAATTCGACTGGCAATTTAACAACAGAGACAAGTTTGCCATCCATGGAACTAAATGCGAACGAATTATCGGAAGCTTTTGAGTATTTATTATGCAAACTCAGGAAAGGCTCACAGAATGCGAATCCGACATGCAATTTGCGAATATTTTATAAAGTCGGCAGTTTTCCGGGTCCGAACTTCCTCTATGATGTCCTATCAAAGTTTTCTATGCAAAATCTAGTGATCACTATTATACCGGCTATTCACTTACATAATTTCAGTACTTTGTTATCTATATGTGGAATTAGGCACGAGTAAAATACTGAAGTTGATCTTTTACACTGTCAATTATCTGTCAGAATCGAAGTACGCACTAGTACGAAAAATCAAGACCGTTACTGGAAGAATGGTGTATGAGCAAAGTTGTTTAAAAAAAAAAAGATGCGTTTTAATGTTCTCGCTTTATCTACATGCGTATGTGGATATAATCGCAGTTTTTTCAAATGAAATATGAAAATTGAAACTATAAATGCATCTTTTCTTTCAAAATAATATTTCTGCTTATGTATGTTTTTATAATTAGAAATAGCATCAACGCAGCATACATTTTTTTATGCGTGGATAATTTTCGATGCTACTTTTCTTCATCAATGGTTATTCGAATATTTCTTGCGTTTCATATGCAAGAGACACGACTATTCGCTGGATATTTACTAACAATATGGTTATATCGCTGTTCCTTCCAGCTGCATCTCCTGCATCGTCTCGCAGTTTTTTCTCTCCCTTCATATTCAGAAGATATATTTGTTTCTTTTAAAACATGAAAACGGCAGCAAAGCGCAGCCGGAGAGAACAGACTTAATATTATCTTGTATACCGTTTACTACTAGTCAGACGGGTCAAGTGCAATTTCGAGCTGCGAGCCCGTCCTCAGTTTTAGCACGTAAGTGCTCTTTAATAACTCGATTCTGTGTGCACTTTAGGTATGTAATAATACTCGCAATATTACACACACACATACACGCGCGTGCGCGAGACTTGTACTGCTGTTACGCTACGAAATGTTTCGTTTTTCCTTTTCTTTGCTCAAAATGCACGTTAGTTTTACAATATTGTAATTTTGTGCGGAATGTTAATTAATAATGTGTGTGGCGTTTCTTTAAGCTAAGTTATAAAATCGTGTACAGCCATCTTAAATAGTAGTATTCGTCATTCACTTGGAATTCTGAAAAAAAAGAGGATAAGTGTACGGAGAAATTACGGGACACTGCGTGATAACGTTCTTGGTATAAATACGGCTCGATTGTGATACGATTGCGATGCATATGATATAAAGTATGTATATTGTTCGATAATGTTCTTTGCTTAAAACATTATCGAGTCAAGCCACGTAGTCGCTCATAATCTTGTTGCTAAGGATCGATCGTTTCTAGCAGCAAATGATGTAATACAGATAAGAAGGAGCAATCAAAATCTCCGTGAACACTATTCATACTCGATAAAATGCGCAGCAACACACGTACGTACACGTTATTATTGATTTAGAGGTATCTTGTACAGATTGCATTACAATACGAACTAATAAGACTATTCTAATATAATATTATGACAAGATTGATGCAACGATATGCCAAAGTTTATATTTTGCAACTTGCTCATTTTTTAAACAATCGCAATTATCATCGTTATTCTGTGTGTGTATATAACGCAACGTAAACGAAAACATGGTCTTATATATTGTACTCGATTTCCAGCGAAAGAAACCGACGCGATGAAAAAGAAAGGAGAGAAAGAGCGCACTATTCAAAATGCAGTTACTGCGTTATGATAAGTATGTAAAAACAAAAAAGGAGAAGAAAAAGATATCTATTTGCATCTATTTCTGGCAAACAAAGCTAATCCGAGGATTATATCGTAAAAGAAAAAATAAAGAGAACGATATATATTTTTAAAAAATCGCCATTCTCTTTTTAGTTTTGTAATTTATTCTTTTCCCTTCTGTTCTACATATATCTGGCGGTCGACGAAAAGAAGACAATAACGCTTTACAAAACTATTGTTAATAAAATATTGTTAATTTAGTGATATGATTATATTTCGCTGGAATATTCGAATTTTAAAGAAAACTACAAAAGCACGGATTTATCTAAATACCTTACATTATCCAAAAACGAAGAAAAAGATGAAAGAATACAGTCTTTTTAATAAGATAGTAATTTGAACATCATTCTTAGAATAATATTGGCGCGCAAAATAATGATGAAAAGATATTATAATGGTAAAAAAATATCTAATTTCTCTTTTTCAGCGTATGTGATCAATACTTATGATCATCATTAAAATGAAAAATCATCTTATTTGAAATATAAAAGCATAAAATTTTTTTTGTCATTATGATTAAATTAAATATAAGAAATTTAGATTCTATATATAAATAAAAATATCTGCTTTTATATTTATATTATTTTATACAAAATGATTCCGAAAATCGCTCGTTTCTTATTTCGTAATCATTTCAAGAAAAATGACATTTAACATTTTTGCGAATATATATTCGCAATAAATCGAAATAATTTTAATTTAACAAATATATATATATATAGTATATCTTATTTTTTTTTATTTATAAAATATTCAAAATAAATTTATAATGCGTACGAGAATCAACTTTGTAACTGTCTAAGAATTTAAAATCGAGAGAGAATGCGCGATTTCGTGTACACTCTGCATATCATGTCCTGCAATTCTGCACGAGATGAAACGTTTACACAATCAACAATCGAATATTTATCCTTTTTATTATTAAATCTTTTTCATTTTATTATTCGCCGTTTTACTCTGATAAATGTACATGTGATAAAAACTTAATGTCACACAAGTTCAGCTACACGTTCCTATATACAACGTATCTTATTCGTCATGAAGTACTCAAAGATCTCGCGAGTATTGACGTTTGTGCAAACGAGCACAATTAAAAAAAAATTTTAGCTACTTTAATATAATACACTGCACTGATGTTGATACACAACTGCAATTTCATGAGATGCACGTAAAACGGTGATGTTACAATTGAAACGTTCACACGTGACACGTCTTAAACATCTTCGATATCAACGGTTTTGTTACTTGCTGACGATTTGACGGTGCGCAGAAATCACACAGATAATTTTTCTTATCAACCGCTAATCCCTTGGTCTCCACGCATTCTGAAAAAGATACAATAATTATTATAAACATGTCTCCTGTATTCGATTATGTAATGTATTCTGCGGCGAAGCTGCTTCAGTCAATTCCAGAAGTTGCGTGAGGACAGAGGTGTTTAATTTTCTTGTTATTTCTACAATTTAAATTGATAAATAGATAACTGAGATATTGCTTAATAAATATGATTTTTTAGATAATTGATAGAGGAAAATATATCGAATTTATCGATTATATTTATTTGAACACATCTGCATTATGATATCCACTGGAATCTGTAATCCTTATCTAACAAAAGAAGTGAAAAGACAGATATGCAAACATATATACTAAATAACAAACAAATCACATTAATATAGCTCTTAGAAATGATGATCAAATAAAATTTGCTGGTACGTGCAAATGTTCAGATGCTCCTATATTGTGACATGCATTGGCTTAACACTCTGAATGTCAGTTTAGGAATTTAAATTTATCATATGAATATTTATATATAAAAGAAACTCCCTGGAAATGATATAATGTAATACAACACAAATTATTCTATGAATTCATATTCATTTAAATTTTGTTCATCAAGGTATAAGCATTCATAAAATATAATTCGTTATGAATAACACACATATATATATATATATATATATATATATATATATATATGTTTGTGTTATGTTGAACATATGTTCAAAGTGTTACTCAACAGAATCATATGAAACTTGTCAATACCTAAATGCAGATACTTGTCACATGCGCTGCAATGCACTAGATTCGCTTCCAGGTCGAGCCTTTGGGCGGTATGACAGCGACTGCAGTGTGGGCAATAGCGACCCTTTCGCCATAGCCTTGTTATCGCATAAAGATCAATGTGGTTAGTGAATTCAGGTAAGGATTATTATGTATTATAGTGCTTGGTAACATAAAACAAAATAGGAAATTAAAAGTATTTCATATAATAATGCATTTTAATCATTTAATGTATACAAAATTTTTTTATAAAAAAATCGATAATATAATTTTCTCTAATTCTTTTTAGATAATTTTGTAATTTAAATTATCAAAATATTTCTGAAAAATAATAAAAATGTAGAAATTTAAAAACCAAAAATATAATATCTCATATCTCACAGGAAAGGAGAGGGAACATTCAGTGAAATTAGTAAAAAAAGGAGATAGATAAATCATTTTATTTCTAAGACGTATTATCCCACATTCACCAGACGTGTTTATTATTGAGTGTTCCGTGTAAATTTAATTCATGTAATAGAAGATATAAATAGAAGATGTAAAAGAAGATATTGAGAGTGTTATGATGAGCCATGAAAAATCATCAAGCAACTAAAGCCCAACATATAGATTGAAAAAATTTACATAATTGCAAGCAATACTTACTTTGAACACGGTACGCAGAGCGTTGAAACATATACCCGAGTATTTTTTTCGCCTTTTTTGTATTCGTGTTGCCATTGTGCGACGCTATTCCTATCCGAATTAACACCCCCAGGTTCTCTTGAGCTACAGTTCGCGCACACGGCACATTCCTGACAATGCCATCTGCCTTGTGGTACCCGTCGCAAACCAACACAATAAATATGATACCTAAATACACAATATTAAATTATGTTAATTAAAAATTAATCATGTAATGGAAGAGTCTGCATATACGCTATGATTGATTAAGAAATTATGAAAAAAGATTGATATAATTTATATTTATATTCATATAAAATATCTATTTCTAGTGGATCTATTTCTAGTGGAAATGGATATTATTAAGCATATATAAATTATATACTTATAAATAGATTGTATATAAATATAATTTAATAATATAAATTATATCAATTACTTTCTGAATTACAAATGCATATAAATTATGCATATAATATAATGTTTGTTAAGTATTTGCTTAATAGATAACTCACCCACGGTCACACATATCACAGAATAGCATCTTATCCTCATCAGCAGGATCATGACATTGCGCACATGTTTTACAATCGGTGCATTGCCATGCGTATGATTGAATGTGCGGAACCATATCCAATGTCAAATCTATACAGGATGGATGAACTGAAAGAAAAAGATAGAAGATCATCATTATATAAATCAATTTTGACTTTGTAAAACTTCACGTTCAATTTGATTTATCATATAATTTTTACCGTTTCCGTTGCAGGTACCACACTGAATTAATATCTCATTTTTATTATGTTTATTCAGAACTTTTAAGCACATCTTGCACTTTAGTTTTATATCGTCTTTCGAATTTGAGATTTCCATATCTACTTCGTCCATGGTCGATTGAGATCCTTCTGTGTCCTGTGTGCCTTCACTAGAAGATGAACTATATAAAAAAAATTATTTCATTGTATTTTTACAAAAAATATTTTATAATATTATATTAAAATATTAAAAATTATATTATATTATAAAATTAAAAAATTATAAATTATAAAAAAATTAAAAATGATTAAAAAATTATATTATAATATTAAAAATATTGATAAAATATGATAAAATACTATAAAGAAATATTTGCAAAATATCAGATAAAATTAATTCTGTATTGTTCAAGGATTATTACATATTTTGATATTTTATTTTATATACATAGTAATAAAATTTTGAATCTTAATAAGAGATTATATAAAAATAAAATAAAATGATAAAATTTTTATACCAACCTCGAATCATCGGAAGATGATTCACTGTCACTATCGCTTTGAGAACCTTCCGATTGGCTATCAAATTTGCGTTCATTGGGTCGCGTAGGTCCATATAGCACCGTGTTCAGCGGATAATACCTCAACTCCGCCGGTGTATATATTTGATAATAATCGGTATATTGACCCGGTATTAATGCGACGGGATAATGACTCACTTTGTGTTCTGGATCAACCTTCTGCTGCTTCTTTGGCACATGAATCGTAAATGTTTGCAGATCCAAACAGCATTTGCGATTTTCTCTGCGAGCTTTATTCAAACTACTGTTCCAGGATGATGCGGATTGCACTGCCATCTCCGCGAGATCTATTCTGTTTCTTTCTGCATTCGCTGCAGCTGTTAACTCTTTCTGCTTTTTGGAATGTTCCTTAACTTGTTTCTCACGCATATGCTTGCGATATTCTTCATACTGATCGGGAAAATCACTACACATCACATCCAATACTTCTGAGCTACAAACTGCGGTCAATCCTATAATGATATGAAGTAATAATGTAAAATATATATGTGGAATAATAATGTATAAATACACATACATTATTGGGTGTGTATGTGCGTGCGTGTGCGCCCGTTATTACATAATGCGTTATATATTATTACAATTATATATTAGAATAATGGCATAAAATATGAGGAAGATAAGTACAGATTCATGTAAAGTTCACATTCTTATTTTAGTGTTCCTGTTTTATCATACAAAAAATAAACGAAACAAAAATGCTAATGATTCATTTTAATCTGTATATGCACTTCTTCTAATTTCTTCAACATTATTATAAACATTGGATATTGAAAAATATATATAAATATATTCATATATAGAATAGAAAATAGGATAATAAACTTTCTCATATGTAAAGTCAAATTTATATAAATAAAAAGCTTTTTTTGATGCAGGAAATTTGCAGGTAGGACTTACCCATATCACACATTGCTTCACTGACCAATCCATTCTCTCTTAAATAATTTCTTTCTTCCATATCAACAACTCTGCGTTTGAGATCGGGATATTTACGTTTAAAGGATTTGACCCCAAGATACTGGGAAATCTGTTCTTGTATCATAAAAGTCTCGCCCTTTCGATCTAAAGGCCATTCATATTCCGCTATCTTGTCTACAGTAAAAGGCCCTTCATCAGGATCAAAATTGATCTCCATTCTTCGATTCTTTACTTTGACTTTTTCCGACTCTGTGGTGGCGGTACTCAAAACGCTTCCTTGCGATTCTTCATTTATCGTTGTCTCTGATGCTATAATAATAATAATTCCATTAGTTTACATATGGAAAAACATATAACTAATATATTATTATTAAATATATTATTAATATATTATTAAATCTTTATAACAATGATGTCAAAAATATATAAAAATATATTTTGTAGTTGCATAATTTTTGACCGGTTTTATTATCTTCTACTATTAAATAAAATACATTGATAGAAACAGCAAAAGATTTTGTTATTACTATTAATAAATTAATAAATTAAATTGTATTTTTTATAATCGGAAATCATATATTATTTTAATATCATTAATATACACTCTTTTCTAATTTGAATTTATTAAAAATTCTAGGAGATATTTTATTTGCAATGGAAGCTAAAACTTTATAATATTTGAGATTACCATGTCATATAATATATGTTTCTAGTATAGTTGCACCCGTACATACGCACAGAGAGAAAGAGAGAGAGAGAGAGAGAGAGAGAGAGAGAGAGAGAGAGAGAGAGAGAGAGAGAGAAAGAGGGGGGAGGCTGCATGCGTATGCATGTATATAATATATGAATTAATATGAGTATTTTTTAGTGCTGCTAAACATAATATAATTACAAGATATATTGCAAATAAAAGAAATGAAGTGCACACATATGCGCATATCATTACAATTTGGCATTTCAGAAACATGTTACATGCCACAAGAAAAGATCTATTTTTAATCGGCTTAAAATTGGATGTGTACCAATACATCCAATGTAACTAATTTAGCTGTTCAATAATTATATTCAAAATATTATTTAATATTTTCATAAAGAAGCACATATTTTTTCATTAATATAATTTCATATATAATAATAAATATAATTACTAAAATACAATTGTAATGATATAATACAATCTAAAAATAAATTAAATAAAGAAATGAGTATTAAATTCTTAAATTCTGAAAATTATAGATGCATAGATACATAAAAAAATTTATGATATAAATATTAATAAAAATTCGATAATATTAAAATATATTAAAAGATATAATATTTGTTATAAGAATGCTAAATATTATTTTCTTTCTCTTTTTTCATTCAATATATGTAAGATCTAAAAAAACAAATATCATAATTAATAATTTACAATTATATTAATTGTAATAAGAATACCATTGATGTTATCATCGTTATATTCTACTCATTGATGTCAACATAAATGCATACCCGGTGCTGGTATATTTCTAGCCGGTGTTTGAGACCTTGAGCCAGATTCGGCGCTCATCCTCGTCTCCTCATCGATCACCTGCACTGTCGATACTGTTTCGCCTCTGATGACTGTTGCATCTGTTTGCTTTTTCGATGTCGGCGTCAACCAATTCGAATGTCCGGGAGGCACAAGAATTTCTTTCATCTCGGATATTCTTGATGATCCATCTGACATCTTACCTTTATTTTCAGCGTATTGTTTTGCTAATGTTTTTTGCATCTTCTCGGAAACTATCTCTACAGCTGATCTCTTATGCTGTTCGCTGTTCTTCGATTCTAACGTCGTTATAGACAATTGATTTGTCTTGGACGGATCGTCATGTGATGAACTGGCATGTTCCAACTGCATTACAATCTCAGAATTTGAGGATTTAGACAAATCCTTTCTGTCAGCTTCCTTACGACCCATCAATGGAATAAGTTTCTTTATTTTATCTGCAGGACTTATGCCTTTACGATCTATAGTTGGTTGTTTCAACGCTTTATATAGCTCTGACGATTTTCGAAGTGAATCCTGCTGTATACTTGTCTCGTCGATCGTAATAACAGCCATTGTTGATGCTTCGATCGCAGATAAATCTTGATCTATACGAGCTTTCTTTCCAATTTTAGGATCTGCATTATCAAATTTTCGTTTACCGCGGCCTAGATAACATAGAAAGAATTAATGGTTTAAGTTATTGTTCAAATATTCAAAATATTCGCACAATTATAAAGATGATGTATAAATAATAAGTTCGAAACATATCCTTAAACAATTTTTATATTTATTGCATTGTATTTATTTATTAGCAAGAATAGATGATAAATATAAACAATATAATTCGTGAATTAATTTTGTTACATTGAGCATATAATAACGCAATAATAAAAAATATAAAAGTATAGACTTGCGTCGTAAAGCACGAAAAAAAATTTGTTGTTACTTTCTAATCATTTCGTTCAAAGATTCCATTTCGATATTTTCTAATTCATAATAATTTGATTTATAATGAATAATTTGAATATTTAAAATCAAATAAATAAAATAAAAATATAATTTTTTAATATTTACATAGAATTATATATAATATATAAAATATATATTAATATACCATTCTAAAACATTATTATAAACAATTATTTATGAGATATTTTGATTTATTGCAATGGCCAATATCAGATTAATAAGAAAGAAAATTAATAACAAAGAATGGAATGCAAAAAACAATCCTGAAAATTTTGGAAATATAGTAAAGTTATTCATAATCAAGAACTATTTTCTTTGAAAACGAAGATTTATCTTTTTATATGTTATATATATCAAATATTAATCATAAAATAAACAGACCTCGTCCTCTGCCTCTCTTGGGGGGAGCATAACTCTTCTGGCTTCTACAGGTTCTTTTAGGTCTCTCATTTTCTCTGTGCTCGAATTGTTGCATGGGAACTTGTTGCATATCATCTAAGGCTAAAGGATCCCTGGGCATCAGTATTTGCGCAGATGATTGCTGCTGTTGAACATGTTGCTGCGCAATGGGATTTCTTCGCGGCCTGCCTCTTTTCTTCGGCACTTTGATATCCGCTATCTTATTAGGCATCACTTCCTCGATGATGACGACATCTTGACTCGAGTTCGAGTTCTCGTTGACAATTATCAGTTCGGGACGATGTTCGATGATTTCACAATCTGAGGAACCGCCTGGTGAATTGGTGGTGGTATTTTTGCATAGAATATTCTTGAGTTTATCACTCATGGAAACATTGTCTAATGTTGTCGATGTTTTCGTTGGTCGCACTTGCGTGATACTGATCTCCTGACTGATCACATTCATCTGCTGCCGGCTAATTAGGCTCGTTTTTGTATCGAAAAGTAATTGTTGCTGTTGTTGTTTTTGATCTCGACACATCACTGGCTGAATCGTAACTTCTGGCAGAATTTGTGAGAGTTGAGCTTCCAATTTAGACTTCTTGCTCTCGATTGGTGAGATGGTAACATCTTTGCGCTTAGGCGATATCTCGATTTGCTGGATATTATCCATTGATGGCTTTCTGATTTGCATCTGTACTGGCTCGATTGTCAGTTCGGATCGAGTGCTCTGTAGAATAGACGAATGATGATGGGCAGTTTTAAGAATCTTCAACGGTGGCTCCTTGTGCACCGTGGCATGTTCCATGTATCTATGAGAAAAATTTAGCGTAGGATCCAGGGATGCCGGTTCTTTACTTTTATATGTACTGCATTCACTATGACTGTCGCATGCCACAATCGTAGGATGACCAGTCTTGGATAATTTAATCTTCATTTCAAGCGGTGAGTCGGCGGCTTCTCTGCGTCTTTGTTGCTTATCTTTCCTTTCAGTAATACTGGAGGGTGTCTCTACTACTGAGGCATCACCTGTCTTGAATAATTTGATTTTCATTCCGAGAGACGTATCGCTGCCACCTCCAACACCACTTTTGGAATATTCTGCATCATGCATCCATGCGATCTTGCTATAATGATCCTCAATAGTGGCAGCTTCGTTCTGTACAATAGAAGCATCGCCACTTTTGGACAGTTTAATTTTCATACCGAGTGGAGATTCCGTTCTTTTTGGTATTTCTATTTGAGCTTCTCGTAACTTCGGATCTTCCGTTGGTTCTGTTTTGTCAATCACTATCGATGCATCCATAATTTTCGATATTTTGATCTTCGGGATACTGGCTGTAGACGATTCGGAAGTTTGAGAAACATCTTTTTCCTCTATTATATCCGACAATATCGACGATGTTGTTTCACCTGTTTTCAACATTTTGATTTTGATACCAGAAGATTCCAACATTTTCGGCGCTGACTCCTGTGCTATGTCGGATTTCTCTTTGTATTTCACTTCTTTAACATCTTCTGTATTTTCCGGATATATGATAGATGCATCTCCACTTTTGGATAACTTTATCTTCATACCGAGCGGCGATTCAGTGCGCTTGGATGGATCGGATATCTCCAGTTTCTCTTTCGCATCTTCAGTGATATCCATGGGGATGATGGCTGCACTACCTTTGCATTTAGATAACTTTATCTTCATTCCAATCGGAGATTCTGTTCTCTTTGGCAGCTCTGAATATTCTTGCTTTTCCTTTATCTTGGCATCTTCTGGAACATCCGGGGATACAATGGAAGCATCGCCTGTCTTTGATAATTTAATCTTCATGCCGATTGGAGAATCAGTTCGCTTTGGTATAGTTTCCTTATACTCCTCCGAGGATTCTTGTCTATCGGTTTGAATAATTGAAGCTGTCTTTGAGAGCTTAATTTTCATTCCAATCGGTGATTCTGTTCTTTTTGGGCTTCCCTGCGGAATTTCTAATTTCTCTTTATGCTTCATGAAAGTTTCCTTCATGGAATCCTGTCTAGAATCGGAGATGATCGAAACATCTCCAGATTTGGATAGTTTAATCTTCATACCAATGGGGGAATCCGTTCGTTTCGGCTCCTCGATCTTATATTTTGTTTCCCTTAGATCATCCGAATTTTCATGTTTTTCTGCGCCTATTATAGAAGCATCACCAGATTTGGATAATTTGATCTTCATGCCAATGGGAGATAATGATAATGTACTATCGGTAGTATGCCATTGATTAGTTTCTTCTATGGTCTCGTTGGATATTATGGAAGGATGACCACTTCTCGATAATTTCAATTTGATTTTCCCCAATTTCTGACCCGGACTATCCTCCGGATTTGGTGAATTCGTAGCTGATCGTATTTTCGGGCTCTTTGGTGATCGCGGTTCGCCACAATCTGCAATCGCAGACTTAGCAATCTTCAAGATTATTCTCGGCGAACCAATGTTTTCGAAATCTGAATGTTTTTCAGAATCCTTACGCGGCGTATCGGTGTTTTTCGATTCACCTGATTTTGGTGAATCCAGTATTTTTGGATACGACATAACTTTCGCATCTTTCGGTATGAGAAGACTATCATTCGGGCTAATCGTAGATTCCAATATTTTGGCCGGATCTGGAATGGGTATCTCAATCTTCGGTGGTTCTTTCAATCTTTCTTCCAATACAGATGCTCGTGGAATCAACTTGCATGTCTTTAAAATATCCTCACTTAATAGTGGTCTAATATTGGGTATGGTTTCTTGTTTATCATGCAATTGTTTTATCACTTGCGTGTTGATAAAACTATCCGTGGTAGAAGCAATATTAGACGAGATCTTTAACATATGTTCTTTTTCTGTCTCTAAATTCAGTTCGAACTTTTCATCGATTTCTTTAGGTTCTTTTTCTTCCGTATTGATAGGAACGTTTTGTATTTGTGTCGCAAATTTTCGTTCGTTTTCTAATTTAGCAGCTTCTGATATGATTTCAGCTTCTGAAATAGAGATGGAATCAGTGACGACTCGTAGATCAGCTAATTCGGATTCAGTATTCACATAATTGTCAACTTCATCATCTGCTACGTAAAGTTCTGCGCCAGCGTGTTTTGTTATATTCTCGACAACGTTCTCCACCATTTTTGGCGATAATATGAGGGGCGAATCAATTGTTTGCTCTTCGGATTCCTGTAGAAATTTTACTGCAGATTCTAATTCGGAGATTTCTGAACTTGATTGCGAATTTTCGATTATAGTCGGAATATCGGTACGTTGAGGAAGAACTTCGCGCGACATTACGCTATTTAATAGAATATCTTGCGATAACTCGAGCTTAGCATCATTTTCCTCTAAGTCTTCAACCGATTCTAATCGATTAGTTTCAAAGCCTATATCTAAATTGGTTTGCTCCAAACTATTATCTATCTCAAGCGATCCTTCCTTTTTTCTATCATCTATGATAATCCTTACTGATACCGCATTTGTCTCTTCATCTATTCTCAACGTATCTTTATTTTCGGTAATTTTGTTAGTCGATGTGTTAATGTCAGTTTCATCTCTATTCGTTAAACAATCGACCATTACATTCGTTATATAATCCGAATTTTGTGTTATGTTCGTTTCATCTGAATCTGATAAAAGATTAATGTTTTTATTTATTGTTTCTTCTATTAAAGCTTCGTTTTTTATTTTTACATCTTTTGACGAAGAATTTTCGCTATCCGGTACAAGATGGGAAGTCAGAAGTCTTTCTAGAGAATCTATTGCTTTTATAGTAATCTTATTATCTACTACTTCCGAATCCTGAGATAATTCATCAGTTAAATTCTCAACATTCATTCCTGATAGCAAATCCGTGGAGTCTTGCAAAGTATTTACATTTTTTACCATGTTATTTTCACTTTCCACAATATTTCTAACATTAGTTGTATCATTATCATTTCTCGATATCTTTGCTGTATTGTTCACAGATTCTATTTCACAAAATGTTTGCACGATATTGCCAATATTCGAAACATCTTTATAATTTTTTGATTCAATACTTTCATTTTGTTCTTCCAATAATTCCTTCTTTGTATCTTCTTGTGATATAGATATATCATTCAATTGTACGTTTTTTATATTGACATCAATAAATTTTTCTAGTTTGACATTTTTTTCTTCAACTGGTATTTTATTGATATTGATTGATTCTTCCAATTTATTTTCAAATGAGTTTGCAGTTTCATTATGTGAGTTCTCTTCATCATTTTGCGAATGAGTTTCTCGTAAATCTGTTGCTTGAGCATCGGACATTGAAATTTTCGATTCCAGGATCCGAGTCATTTCACAAGTTTCTGATTCTTCTTCCAAACCTTTCTCGATTTCTGTGATTGATTCTTGATTTAAGTTTGATGCAAAAACTTCGTTTTTCTTAATTTCAATTTTGTTCAACATTTCAGTAATGTTTTTTTTAATATTTTTCTGTTTTGCATCACAGAAGAAATTTGTTACGTTATCTCCTGAAACAATAAAATCATCGATCAGTAATGAATTGTTATTATTTTCAAATAATATATTAAAAGGCATAACATTTCTCGAAATTAATTTACCTTTCATACAGGAATTAGTTTCTTCGTTGATTGCAGACGATTCAGATTGATCAAGTTTATCTTCCATTAAACATGTTTCAATTTGATTTTTATCTACAACAACGGATGTTATTTCGAATATTTGCATTTCTGTTTTCTCAACTTTGGATAATGATTCGCATACATCCTCAATATTCTCTGAATCTTTACATGATATCGAAGCTGGATGCAAATCTTTAAGTTCTTTAAGCACTGTATCATTAATTGCATTGATTTCAGAATTTCCTGATAAAGATGGAAGCTGACTTATGATTTCAATTGGAACTGACGATTCAGACGATTTCACATTAATATCCTTTTTCGAGTAAGCAACCATGTCTGCAGAATTATTGATGTCGATTGGATTTGTATCAATCGGTGTTATTAAATCTGTTGAGCATAAATCTGAGATTTCCTTGTTCGGCAAATGACTATTCATAGATTGTACCACATCAATCGTTATAGTCGTTTCATTAATATTTGATCGAAATGGTGATGTATTTCCTTTTAAGATTAAATTTTTATTGTTACTTGATGCAATTTGTAATGCATTTATATCCAGTGCAGATATTTCCTCTGCATTAGTATCTAAGTTTATATTATCTTGATTATCAGAAACAGTTACTTTAAAATCCATTTTTACATCTGTCTCTTGGCTCTTGTCACTAATTTTATCTGTTGCCGTAATATCTTGGCTCCGACAGCTTTCAGTAATAACAATTGCATCTTGGGAACTGTCATTTTTATTATCAGTTTTTATTAGATCACATTTTTTATTAGATGTTTCAGTCAATTCTGAATCCCGAGTTTCATTTATAGATTTCATAAGTGCATTTTCATTTTTGCATTCGTCTGTTACAATTTCCTTTACATTATCGTTTATAAAAGAACAATTACTTACTTTTATTGTATCTAATACTTCACTAGAAGTTATAACACAATCTAACTTCTCATGTATTGATGCACTTGATTCTGGTTTAATAGTTTTAACTTTAATTTCTTGATTTTCTTCTATATTTTTTGTTATTTGTTGTGGTGATTTCGATGCAGATATATTCATAGATATATTTTTAATTTCTTCAGAAATCTTATTGGAAGAATGATACTCTAATGATATTCCTTCAATCATATCCATTTTATTCATTTCTGTATAATTTTCATTTTGTTCATACATGCTACTTGATGCGCCATTATCAATATATTCTACTACTTTATTTTGCACAAAACCATCTGTTTTCTCTTCTAAAATTTGTAATGTTACGCTTTGACTAGAATCTTCTATTTTTGTAATTTTTATGTTTGGATCTTCTATTCTATCAGCAATACTTTCTATATTTGGCTCTTTTGAGATAATTTCGTTTGCATCATCATTTAGCTTCATAGATTTGTCTGTTTTCTTCTTTGATATATCAATCATCTCAGATTCATCTTCATTGTATGATGTTGAAGGAATGACAGTGCCTCCTAAAGAAGTTATTTCTTCAGGAATAGAAAGTGATGGAGAATCTTTTAATGAATCATAATCATTCAAATCCCTTTCCTCAGAATCTTCCGAGTCATATGCTTCTCCTATTAATTGCAGACTTTTGCTAATACCACCAACTGTTATAGATTTTGTGTTGCTCCTGGATTTATCTTGATTTTTAATTGTCTCATCAGTAGACTGATTTTTCATCTTTTCAGGATTATCTTTCTTACAATCTATGAGGAAAGCAATATCTATTTCTTGCTTACCTTGAACAGTTTCTTGAAGGATATTGTCTGGCACAACAGTTGACAAACTAATTCCAACATGTAATTTGTCATTGGAAGATAATTTAGATGTGCAAATTGTAGATGTATCACTGATTACTTCGTTGGTATTCACATCAGAAGTCTTAACATATTTAACAGAAGCTGGTTCTATATTTTTTGAAGTACAATCTTCTACAACGATCAATGATAATTTTTCAAATGTTGCACTCTCTTTGATGCAAGCAAGTGTTTCTTTTTGGGTTTCAAGAACTGTACATTCTTTAGATTGATTAATGTCAGAAACATTAGTGTTACTAATGTCCATTGTGCAAACAGTATCAGAAACTGTACTGGATATCTCAAACAATTTTTGTTGAGTTTCCTGCTTAGATTCTAATACCGACTCTTCAACTGGCTCCATCTTTGATTCCGTAATGATTTGAGACAGTGCAGCAATTTCACTTTCAAGTGTCGAATCACTGACTTGTTCTGACTGTACACCAATGATATCATTGATATCCATCATGCTCAGTGCCTCAGTATCATATGTCTCAGTGTCGCTGTCATTGCCGTATGGAGCATAACGTGCCGGTGAATTATCCTTGGAAGATTTCTCTTTCTGATCCCTATTCCTATCCTTGGACCCAAAAAGGCCCATCTTAGAATCCTCTGACATTGTTCTGACGTTCCGATGTACGGGGGACGTTGTCGCGCCTGCCACCTCCGCCGCCGCCGTACATTTATGCAAACTTTTCCCCACCGGTGTGTGCGCGAAGAATCTCTTGTCCTGATGATCGACGATCGTGTCTCGTCACTGGAGATAGGTCATATGTGAGATTTGCGTGATATTATCGTAGGCGATTGGATCCACTGTACTTACCGTTGCTGTGTTATTTGTTTTCGTTCGTGCCGCGAATATAACCAACATTTCTTTCTCCGTTTAGTTGTGCGCGGACCTAATCCCAGTAAGTTGCGCGTGCGAATCGCGCGAGTATGATTTTTTGGAAAACACAACGTTATGCCAATAATCCGTGTCCTGGACTTTCGGATGGCGGGATCGATATATCATGGGAACGTACGCTTTATACGATTTAAAACGGTATTTCGTCGAATCGTTGAACGCGTTTACTAAAATCCTGTGACTGACGCCTTAACCTGACAGAAATGGAATTCCCTAGTCCCAACTGGTGGTATACGCACATAGCACGTAAAATCATGCGATGTTTTCTCTTATTCATTTTCTTTTACTTTTTGTTAATTAATGATTATTATCAGTTATGTGAATTAACAAAAATTTCATAGATTAATATTTCATGGAATAATCATCATTTTATTTAAAATTATTAGTTATTTTTTAGTATATAATATTTATTTTAATATTTAAATATTTTTAATATATAACTTAATGATATATGATAATATGCAAATTAAATGATAATTATATTAGGGTATATAAAGAATAATTATATGAAATGAAATCTTGTTTAATATAATTCAATTTAGTTATTCATAAAATGTTATCTTTGTTTTTAAACATTTTATAAAATGTTTAGTCTTTTATCTAAAAATAAATGATATTCTATAAAAAAGATGCTTGTATAAGTTTTATAAGGTATAAGCAAAGTTTTTTGCTGCATGTAAATAATTATGTTCCTATATCTCATATTAATTTTTCTACGCATTACATTTAACTTTATAATTATAATAATATAATAGTATAATTAATTTGCATATTACTAATTTATGCATGAAATAAATAATTTATAAGAAAGACATCATATGTTAATCATAATTTTAAGAATCTGGTAAATATATATAATATATCTAATTATTTAATCAATACAATCATAATCAATACAAAGAAAATATATATGATAATAATTATCATTTTATTGATTTTTTGATATTTTGTGCCTTTTTTTTGACAGATTTAACTAACATTTGTAATTCTGTCGATAATTTTTCATCTTTTTTCGGTTTTTTGGATTGCTCAGCCTGAAAATTTTAAGATATTAGAGATGACAAAATCACAATCGTTACCGCTAATTTGCAAGATTTTTTTTACTTACATCTTCCATATTTTCATTATCAGCTCTTCTCTTCAATTTTTCGTTAATTAAAACTTCTGTACCCTTTGTTTTTCTATAATGCGGATCTGCTGGATCAATATTGAAATGATGTGATGTAAATAGAGCAGCAAATCTCGGATCCTTAACATTAACTTCAAAATCGTCTTCCTTCATTTCCTCTTGAGCATTTTTCTTTTTATTAAGACGTTTTCGTTTGGACTTCGACATAGTAGCATTTTCTTCTATCTGTTTCATATTAAAATGTTTTCTGCCATCTTCCTCTTGATCCATTAGAAGTAATTCCAATTCGGCTTTATGTTTTTCTTTTTGTTCGTCTAATGAGTCTATATTATCAATCTCATTTTTCTTTCTTTTTCCATGAGCTGACAATTTGTTATTTTTAAATTCCTCTGCAAAGTACTTATCATTCATATCAATATTAGATGGCAAATCTTCCGAGTCACTTCCCTCATTTTCATTTTTGAACTTCTTTTTTTCTTCTCTCTTAGCTTTTTTCTTTGCTTTGCGTTTTTCCAAAAATTGCTGGAAAGGCGTAAGTTCTTCTTTGTTTTCCATATTCTCTTCAACTACTTTTTTAGTCTTGTCTTCGGTGCCTAATCCCCATGTAAATTCTAATCCGACATCTTTATGCTTCTTTGTTTCTTCTTCTTTTTCAATAGCTTTCAATAAAGATTTATACTTTTCAATTGGATCATTATTTGTTTCTGATGCAGAATTAGTTTTACTAGTTTTATCGGAAACATCTTGCTTTTCTTCTATATTTAGGATAAATATTATATATATGTTAATATATATTATGTAAATTCATTATATATATAAAATTATATCACAATGGCATACCTGAATCATCTTCACTGGCGCTCGCTAAATATGTTTGCAAATCACTTTCGTCAATGTCCTGCAATTTTCCCAAGTTTAATTTCTGAGTAAACTCTTGTCTTTCTGGATTTGTTTCATCCCATGTTAACTGAACTTTAACTTGTTGCAAAGCTGTTGTCGTAAATTGTCTCGGTTCATATTTTATGGCTTCTGGTATTTCAGTACATGTTTCTTTAGCTTCCTTCAATAAGGAATTTCATGGAATTTTTTCATAAAATTCATATTTTAATATTTCTTATGTTCTAATATATCTTTTATATTAAAAAATATATAATATATAATATATAATATATATATAATTATATATATTTCATATTATTTTAAATTATTTTATCTTAAATTATTTTATTTTATTTTAATACCTGATCAAACATCATGTTGTTTGGAATGAACCTAAGATCTAATCTGTTTGCAGTTGATTCATATTCAATACCGTCACATTCAGTATATATTTTATTCGCTGTTTCCACGGAATCGAATTCAGCAACTGCATAATAATATTTTAATCTGTTTAATTGATATTGTCTTAGTTTCTCCATGTGATATTTTGGGCCTTCTTCATCCTAGAAATAAGAAATTAATTATTAAATATTAATATTATTAATTGTAACATATATCATTAAATTAGAAATAATAAAAGAATCATGATTTTATACATCATCTTCCATTTCATCTTCATTTTCAATATCTTTGTTTATTAATTCTATTGGACCGTTAATTTCCTCTTCTTTCATTCGCTGTTGACCAAATTCTGATGGATAAATCTAAGATCACATAAAAATGATAAATTTTAGAATCATTGTATATATGCATATACTTTCCATTATATATTATATATATAGTTTTTTATCAATATATAATAAAATACAAGCATATTATTATTTAAACAATATTATTAATTATTAATATTTATAAATATTAATTTATATATATATATACATATATATTATATACACACATACATATTATATATATCATTACCGTAACAGAATAAATAAATCCACCATTAGGTAAAAATGAATTTAACAAAATCATTAAATCAACAGCACGTATTCTGTCCCAATTCATATTACAAATAGCTAATCTACATGTAATTTCATTTGTTGTTTCAACTTCTTTATCCAATTCACCCCAATTATGTTCAATCTCTTCTTCAGCATCTAAAAAGGATCATGAATAGAAAATGAATATTATATTGAAATATTTATAAATAATATAAAATAAGAAAAAAATGTTATACCACTAGCTTCAGATGATTCCTCTTCTGAAGAACTATCAGTTAATAGAATGCCTTCACCTCTAGCATAATTCACACTGAGATCTTTCAATTTTTCTTTAACTTCATTTGTGAGTTTGCTATCCTCATCCTTCTTTTTTTTGTATAGTTGCTGATTATTTTCTTGTAGATCTAATCGTGAAATTTTTTTTTGAATATCTTTATTATTATCCAAAGATTCATTAGATTTATTATCTTCACTTTCATCATTTGAAAGATCTTTTATAATGCTCGATTTTGCTTCTTTTTCTTTTCTATTATTTTCTTGTTTCTTAGTATCTTCTGCTTCCTTTTTTTTCTTCTCATTATCTTTTTGATTTATAGATAACACTGATGCATCTTCATCTTCGCTGCTGTGTAAATCATAATATTTTTGTAAATCTTCAGTGTTAGTTTGATTAAATGGTCTACCACGCTTGTCGATGGTATATTTCACAGCAAACTTTTTATCTTTAAACATACCCTTGAAACGGTGATCAATTTTTACTTTTTTCTCAGCTTTCGGAATACGTCGGAATTTCGGATCTTTCGCGACATGCGCGAAACGTGGATCTTTCAACATTTCATCCATTATTGCTAATATCTTTGTTTACAAAGTATCAATATATAATCATGAAGAATTGCATTTCACTTTTCACGTGTCTTTGATACGTTTAGGTTAATTTTTCTTTAAACTTTGTATAGCAGATTCTATGGATTAAATAATAAATATGTTTAAAATTTATACATCGTTTTCTATAAATCTTTTAGATATTTTATATTCTTATTTTTCTATATCTGTCTTACTAAATCCTCGTTAAACTATTAACTGTTAACTGTCCAAACATATAATCACATATATATTTCTATCACACAACAATATTTGAACTGCCATAGACTGTTAAACTCCAACGCTCTCAACTCTGTATATGAGGGATATTAGAATTATCACATTACCGACATTGAGTAATGATTTCAAGTTTTTATATATAAGAACTTGCAGCAAAAGTTCAATATCCTGATAACTAATCAATATTATGCTTGTTTTAATAATAGATAAATATATAAGCGAAATGTTAATTGATTATTGCGATTATTAATTAATTTTTGTCACATGGCAAACTGCATCTTATGCAGAAGCCAATAGGAACTATAATACATATGACTAAATATATATGACAAAATTTACAAAATAAGATTTAAGCCTACAGTATATCACGCTTTCCTTCATATTGAATTACAAGCAAATACTAAAATTAAGTAATCATAATAAATGATAATTCCTTTATTTTTAAATCGTTTTTTGATTCTGAATCGCTTATGCTACAGAAAAGTGAAAGAAAGCATAACAAAAGCATGACGTGATCCAGACTTCATTCGCCATAAAGCAGCTCAGAGTTCGTGTCAAATCAAAATCCCCTAGATTGTAAGAACATTCATTTAATTCTAAGCTGTATTCTTTGCAAATATTGAAAATCTACACTTGCGTTGTGTATATTTTCTAGTATTTTCAGTAAATATCGGAAACGCAGCTTAATGATCTTTTAGCTAACTTATGATTTTAAGTTCTTTTAGTTCTTCGATTTTGATTGATATTATAAGTGTATATTGTTGATAATATTTTATATAAATTAATGTAATTTATTAAAATAATAATGGAGTTAACAGGTTAGAATGTTAAAATATTCTTTATTTATTTGATTTTATGCATTATTTTCTTCATAATGTTATAAATAATATAAATTGAAATAGGTTAAGTTATTGAATTTTCATTATGTTACGCGTGCATAGAAAAATGCAATGAATTTATAAAAGATTAATTATTTATTATTCCTGATAATGTTATTTAATATCAAAAATGAAATGAAGAAATATTCGAAATTTGTTAATGTTCATAATTCATTGGAATTCATTCATTCCATATAAATTGGATAGTGTTACATTAATAGCTCAATATTATTATTCATAATAGTCAACGATATTATTGATCGAAAGATAGCAATTTCTTTATATGATATTAATACTATTTATGACATTATTGTTTCTTTCATATATAATTACTTGAATAAATGTAATATAATAAAATATAATAAATATTACATAGAAATTTATGTGCATTACTTAATATTTAAATTTATGATATCATATTGATAAAATATCTATTTTTAAATTATAGATATAATAGATGTTTTAATTCTTAAAATGGTTAATCATTTTTATTATATTTGTTATAACTTTAATATAGTTTTTATTCTTATTTCTATTCTATATATTACTAAGTATTTATAATAAATATATAATCATGATAGTTTAGCGAATAAATTTATGCAAATATAAAAATAGATTATAAATATGAAATTAAGTAAGCGATTGTTAACTTAAATCTTTATTTTTAGCAAATAATGAGTATAAGAGACAAAAAAACATGAATAAGAAACATCAAGTATCAATCTGTAAAGAAAGACTACAGAAATATTATAAAGGTTCTGGAATTGATTTAAAGCAAGAAACGAGTACTATTAAAAACAAAACACTTAGAACAAAACTATGGAATAAAGAACAAGCTATACAAGAGGCAACAGAAGCTTCTGCTAGATCAGAGATATTATTGACAGAAGAACATGGTTACTTGGAAGCTGAAGCTGGTGATGCGACTGTTCAGTATCGACAGAATCAAATTGCTGACAATGTGGATATAACAAGTGCAGCTAAACGATTCAAATTAGATTTGCAATTTGGCACATATTGCTTCAGATACACAAGAAATGGTAGACATTTGCTATTGGGTGGTAAACAAGGCCATGTGGCAGCTTTTGATTGGGTGACAAAGAAACTAGCTTGCGAGATGAATGTAATGGAATCTGTGCACGATGTTACATGGTTACATCTGGAAACTATGTTCGCGGTTGCGCAAAAAGATTGGGTTTATGTATATGATAATCAAGGGATTGAATTACATTGTATAAAAAGAATGAACGACGTGACGAAACTAGAATTTTTGCCATATCATTTCTTGCTCGCAAGCGGATCAAAGAATGGCCACATGGCTTGGTTAGATATTTCTATAGGCAAACTTGTTTCCCAGTATAATTCATATCTGGATAGAATATCTGTAAGTTTCATTGAAACAATTATGTTTCAATGAATTTCTTTATATTAGATTTCTTGAAATTACTCGTTTGATTGTATTTCAAATGTTTAAGTAATAATTTGACAGGTGATGACGCAAAATCCAAGTAACGCATTACTATGCGTGGGCGATTCAAAGGGAGTGGTGTCTATGTGGTCTCCAAATTCTATTAAACCATTAGCAAAAATGCTTTGTCATCGTCAACCAATCATGACATGTACTGTTCATCCATATGGAACATATATGGCTACTAGTTCCATAGATAAATCCATCAAGATATGGGACATTAGACAGCTAGCAGGACCAGTGAACCATACATATCTTTGTTCTCCTGCTCATCATATGTCTTATAGCCAGCGTGGTTTGCTCGCACTTAGTATGGGCAATATAGTAGAAGTTTTTAGGTAATTTATCAATTTAATAAATTCAATACAATCAAAGAATTGTTATCATCGAGATTTGTCTTTTCAGAGAAATGTCTGGCGAACTTAAGCCATATTTACGACATAGGACTGCCCATAATGTGTCTTGCATAAGATTTTGTCCATTCGAAGATGTTTTAGGCATCTCCACAGTGAATGAATTTTCGTCGCTTCTTGTGCCAGGAAGCGCAGAAGCGAATTTTGATGCACTCGAGATTAATCCATTTGCGACCAAGAGTCAGAGGCGAGAAATGGAAGTGAAAGCACTTTTGGAAAAGATACAACCGGAATTTATCACTCTGGATCCTACAGACATAACTGAGATTGATGTAGATACTTTGAAAGATAAAATGCAAGCTAAGAAGGAACTTTTGGTAAATAAAAAATGAAAAATATCTTATAGATATGTTGTAATAATATTTTTTAATTATGTGAGTGCGGTTTATTGAACATGGCAATGTAATAGATAATTTCTTTTCAGTATATTAAACCAAAATTGATAGACTTTAAACCTCGACGAACAAAAGCTAAGGGAAAAGGTGGCACTGCGAAGATAATAAAAACTAAAAAGATATTGAAAGAATTGAATCGTCGAGTAAGCATTTCATATATATCTTAAATCTATGTTTTCTCTCTCTCTCTCTCTCTCTCTCTCTCTCTCTCTCTCTCTCTCTCTGCAAAGGAGAGGAGTGCCCATATGTGTATATGTATGCGTGTGCATATGCATGCGCGCGTTGTGACATTAATATAATCCGGTATTTTACTTTTAGGAAATTATTCAAGCATCTCGTGAAGTACAACGGGAAATAATACTAAAAGATGATAAATCGGGAAATAAAGATTATGGTGTGTTAAATAGATTTCTTTCGAAGAAATAAAATATATGCTAATGAAACTTAATGAAATTTCTGTATGTAAAATTAGATGCATCTAGTTGTACAAAGATTGTATCATATCAAAGATCATATATAAATTTGATTTTAAAAACGATGATTTAGATTAAGATTTAAAACAAAAGCTCTTTTTTTATGTTTAAATTTGTTATAATGGTATTTTTGAATAACGCTTCTTATCGACAATATATATGTCATATATATTGTATGTATGTGTATGTAAAAGAAATATACATATATCTCGCATGCATATGGAATCTTGATTGAAGTATATAGATGAAGATTTTTAAAAATATATAAAGTATTGTAGTTATGAAAAATAAATTTTAATATAATTTTAATCTAATTGACAATATGATAAACAGAACATAGAATATGGTTTAAATTTGTTGCTGCAAAAATATATAATTTCCATTAACATATTCTTGAATAAAAAATTTAATGTATTAATTATGATAATTTTATTTTATTGATCAGTTTTGCTATTTAATGATATATCTATTTAATGATAGATCGATATTAAAATATCGATTTTGTTTTTCAATTTTATTTTTGAATTCCGAGTTCAACAATCGTTTCACGTAATAATCGTTAATAAATAATAATCGTTAATCGTTATTATAATCGTTCGATAAATTAAAGTTACATTATATTATAATTTTCAATATAAATATATATAAATATATTGAATTAAATAATGTAATGTAATGAAATTAACATAATTAATATAATTAAATTAAATGAATGTAACAGTAAAAGAAATATACAGAACAAACATGTTATTAATGCGTCACATTTATGAAGAAAGTCTGAAAGTCTGATTTCGAAATTTCCGGATACAACTTATTTACATTTTAAAGACCAAATATGGTAATGTGAGTTCTGGATAAAGTAGATATGGTTATGATATGGTTTTAAAAAATCTACTTATTAAAGAGTTGAAGTTACATAAACTTTTAATAAAATATGCAAAATCAGATACTAATTAATATCTTCTAAAGTGTTGTATCACGCTAATTAATTCCTCCATCGAATCTTTTTTGAGCAGTTTAATAATATGAATATTTGGAAAATATGAGGTAATAAATTGTGCATGTACATACATATATTATTCTTTTTTTGGCTTAATTTACTTGAATCTTTATTATCACTATATATTCGAATTTTTAAATCTTCATAAATATTCATTCATAATAGCAAGATCACCATTTTATATGGAAATTATAAAAGTCGCAGAGAATTGCGACGAATTACACTATTTAGCAATGATAATTTATCCAATAAAAATAAAATATTTGAATCAATTGTAAATGCTATTTCAATTGTAAATTCTATTCTAAAATAGTAGAAACTCTAAATCCGTCCTTTTGAAGGAACTATTCACAAGGACACGTTTTGTGAAAAATTTTGGAGAGTTGCAAAAGTATTGAATTATACATAAGCGAATAATTTACGTTTATGCGTCGACTTCTGAAATTGAAATATCTACAAAATCAATAAAATGTAAACATTTTCTAATACTTTCTTGTAAATCGTGCATCATTATGTACTCATACTATAAGATAAACATTATGCTCTTAAACGCAAAGACTAAGATACGAAATTCAGAAAGCTTCAGTGACATAAAAAGTTATATAAAATATATTTAATATAAATATATTAAATATTATTTTATATATATAATATATATAATGTAATAATAATATAATATATTATATATTAAACATAAAAATATATTTTCTGATGTTAAACTTATTTTATTAGTTATATTAAATTATCGAATTGTTGGTAATAATGTTATATAACTATTTATAAATCAAAATTTGATTTAAGTTTTAAATTTTTCTTTTACTACCTATAATAATTGTCTATGATTTTTTATTATTGTCTATGAGATTTCGACTTCCTGACTGTCATATAGAATATAAATTGTAAATTTAGTGTCATTAATAATAGACAATATCATTAATATTATATAATGTATTGTGTATATTAATTATATATATCTTAATTTTTTTATCAGAATTATTAAATTAGTTTGTAATCATATTTTATAGATACTATTCAAAATTAACACCTTGTTAATGATTTAATTACAAGAACATTATATAATTTATATTATTATCTTCTTTACTAATATAATCATGATTTTCTTTTATTTCATTCTACAATTTTTATTGAATTATGCTTTCGCTAGGTTTGATCATATTAACTCAGGAATAAAGTTATGTTCATCGTTTTACTTAACATTTCATTATTAAGAATTTGCCCATTGCTTTTTATTCTTAGCAAATCGCATTAATTATTTTCATACAATATTTTGATATCTAGTATTTTATTATATTGTACTTTCAATTATACTTTCATTATATCAATTTGCGCATACAATATATTAATGATAAACCATTTATCATATAAACCCGTATAAACTATATTTAGGAATATGCATTATATTAATTTTTTAGTAGATACACAGATAAATTGACAAATATTTATTACAATAAACTTCTTCTATGTTTAAAATATATCATCCACAAAAACAAGTATGGCAATTTTCAAATTGCCTTGCTAAATAGCAATTAGAAAAGAGAATAACTTTCATCACAATAATAGTTTTAATTTAAGGAAGACATGCTTTATTTGCAAATAAAAACAAAACTGAATAACATCATACAAATGATGTGACATCTTAAGTTAAGTGTCGCATGTATACAATATTTTTAGCATCTAATAAACAATTTTCCTATTGAAAGTACAATAATATAGACGAAAATCGATGATGAAGATGAAAAATACATTTGATATTCTTTAAAGCTTTTATTTGAATTAAAGTTCTCTATTAAATGTTACCAAAACATAATTTCCTTTCAAGACTCATTTTATAAATCATGTAAGTTATAGATTAAAATATGTTATTATTCGAACTTTTGGCGACGTCGTAAATTGGAATCGTTAGATATCGAAAAAGTGGGCTATCTTCCGAATGGACTAAGTAGCTCAGGAGGAGGAAGGTCAAATATAATATTGCAAGCAAACAATGCCATCAATATTTAGCAATAATGATACATCGCGGCTTCATGTATATATATGTATGTATATATGTATGTTTTGTTTATTCGACAAAGGGCAGTTATCAACAAGGACCAATAGTAATATATAAAAGGTGAGTAGGACTTTGTTCTATCTCAACTTAGTTTTAGTTCTCAATTCTAGTTCAATTCAGCTCTTTTTTCGAGCATCTTATACAATGAAATATTGCTTGTATCGATTATAACAGTAAAAAAATAGAAGCTCAACATCAAGTATTTAATTTTTCTTCAAATCCACATCCAAATATCTATTGGTAATTGTTTAATTCGGCAATCTCCAATCGACGTGTATAACCAAAGAATCTGCAACAGTTATGATTATGTTATATGTAGCCTTATGTTTATTATTTTCTATAAATTTTTATATTTTTATATATTAAATTTTATATCGAACGATGATAGGTTTTAGAAGAAAGTTATTTATACTGTCTTGCAGAAAATTCATTTCAAAATTTTGCAAGAAGAGTTGGCATACGATTTAATATTTATATTGTCTTTTAATTTGGAAGCGAATTTGGAATCTAAATAGTAAGCATAATTTAAAACAGTCACATCTTTCCTGAATTTTTATTCTTCTTTCATATGTAATGTTTTTTTTTTTTATAATGCCATATCCTCAATGTAGGCATTCACGTATTTATTGCGAATTGTGTCCTTCTTCTGCATCTCTAAATAAAGGCAGTATAAAATTTATAAACATGTGATTATTCTGGGGAATAAGAATGTCTTCTGCAGTCATCGTAGGTTCCCCCGTTACTTTCGATGAAATGGCATTTCTAAGAAATGCCATTTCCTTCATCTTTGATAAAACATTATGCCTATATTATTTTATAATCTTATACAAATCTTCTGCTTTTATGCAGATACTAGAATTTCGACAACCATCATGCGTATGTCTTCTTGTGCAAGTGCATCGGAAATGCATACCGACTGTAAACATTCAATCAATTCTAATATGATCTAAAAGAAACCTCAATTTATGAATTAGGATTGCAGAATTTTTTCAGAATTAGAAAACTAATTTTTTAATAAAGCACTATTTTAATATATTTTTGCTTATTTGTACGTGCATGTTCAGTTATCTTATCGTGATTATTAATTACAAATAATTAAGATTATTAAGTACGGATTTCTATTCAATTACACAAATATAATATATATATACATATAATTGGTATAAAATCTATTCTGTCTATATTATTATATTATTATATTATTATCGTTTGACACATAAGTTTCAGTCACAAACTGAAATGATAAAATGATTTCAGAATGTTAGCCATTAATGAGAATGATATCATTCGGTCTGACATTGATGTCAAAAACACGCATCATCAGAGTTTCATATTTGACTGCAATAAAACAAAAGAAATTATATATATATATATATATATATATATATATATATATATATATATTATTTTTCTTGCTTTATTCTAGATATATATATAGAGAATGAACGGTATACCTCTAAGTTCACAAATTGGAATTTCTTTTAGATCATATGTTTACGATCAAATGTTTACTATCGATGACTGTAATTCTGATGATTTGCACAAGAAGACTTACGCATGATGGTGTCGGAATTCCAGTATCTGGTAAAAGCAGAAAATTTGTATAGAGATTATGAAATGATATAGACATAATATTTCTCAAAGAGAAATATGTCAACTTTTAAAAATGCAAATGGTATGTAATTATTTTTAGAGTTAAAACGAAGTGGAATGTTTTCAGTCTTTCTCTTTTTTCTTTTGTACATTTTTTTACATATTGAAAATATTTCTATCTAAGAAAGAATGTTAATATTCATTGTGTATATAGTATAAATATTTTATTAAATTTTATGTAATCTTTTTATTACAATTATTATTGATATATTTAAAAAAAAGAATATTATTATATATGCAATTAATGTGAATTAAAAATTTATTGCAAGAAACTTCTAAGCAAATGTTTCATTTTCATATATAAATTAAACACAGTTCTAAAATTCTGGAAATTGATGTACTATTAGAAAAGATACGAGATTTTAAAAATGCATTATGAAAGGTATGTAATTACGTGTAAAGAAACAGAATATTTTTAGTTATATATTTTGCCTTATTTCACCATAATGATGAGAAAAAATTATTTGCCCAAATTTCTTTAAGGAAAGTAATAAGAATGGTAAATAAAATAAAAAATATGTAAAAATAATGCATGAAGATAGAATCTAACCATAAATTCGCATCAAATTTAAATAGCTTATGAATGTTATCAATGCTAAATATTTGTCTCTATTATAACTTTCTTAACAATTTATTTCATTAGATATGCACTTTTCATTTAGAACGAAAAAAAGAAACAAAGTTATGATATAAAATAAATTTTTTATTTCAGTTTACTTTCTTTAAAAAGATATTTTCTTGAGATACATTGTGGGTAAAGTTAGAGAAATAGTTATTTATTGCTAATTATTTTATATTTTCTATAGTTCAATGAAAACTACAAATATATATACAAATCAGAAAAGCAGAACGCAAATATGAAATTCGTAACTAGAATAATTGTGGCAGTTAATCTGAAAAATAGGTAGATATAGTAATCTAATAAGAACAGAGAAACTTCAAAGCTGATATGAATACTCAAAATGAACATGATATATATATAACTCATCATACATATAGCATTATATAATTCTTTGCAACGATGAGAGCTTATCTTGTGTATCCAAAAATATAAACAGATATATCATATATCAAATCATTTCTACTAAATTTTTTATGTATATTCAGCGCGTATAAATAACGTGCGCATATAAATTTGTATATAAATAAATTTGTACTTTTATCTCAGATTCTTTAAGGAAAACGGATACGCCGATAACTATCGATGATAATGGATTGGCAAACACTTTTCTGAATTCAAGGGATTTATTATATACCAAATGAAATGTTAGTAAATGAATATCCAAATGATATATTATATTGAATCTATTATAATTAATGATAATGTAATAATAGTTTTTTATTATTTGTCTAGAAGTTTTAGTCTATATTCTAAACATGTTATTGTCTTTCTATTGGATGATAATTTGATGATAATTTGGTATATTGATTAAATATGATGAATAATTAAGGTAAAACTCATATGAACTTATTATCCAAAATAAATATCAAAATACAATTAAATGATATGTTTTACGCCATAAATAAGAAAAATTCAGCAAGAAATCCATCAGGAAACGATTTTCTTGTTGATGATTATTTCTCCCTCATAATATGAATAAATTGTTGCTGACTGTTGTTGAAAATATTTCCAGTCTAACATACTGAATTTGTAAATGAAAGTAGTATTTCTATTCTATTCTATTATATACTTCATAAAATTTGATTCTTTTATTCATTTAATCTCTAGAATCTCAAAAACAAGATCGTGTAGTTTTATCGAAATATATAAAAATGATGACATACATAAATCGAAATACATAAAACATTTATAACTTACATCGTTAACTTAAAAAGTTAAGATTCTATGTATAAATGCAGACTCATTCAAAACAATATCTTCGTTCAGAATAACTTTCTGCTATAGATTGTTTTAAAAAACATTTTCTAGTCTATTTTAAATTACGTATTATTTTGAAATATTCCTTTTAAAGAACACCAATAATGAACCTTTAATGTCTGGATCATTTTTTAAAAACAAACTAGATTTCAAGATTTCTGTGGAATGCCAAAGGACAATAGTGGTTACTAGTATATGTGTATATTCGTTATATTTTTATATAGATATATAAACTTCGTATTTATTATGAATTTTATAAGTGCATACTTAGAGCACTCTATTTTCTAAAAAGATAAATTTCGTGCATTTTATAATATATGCGCATAATGTAAAACTACATCTTCAAAGTTAGTGTATATAGTTTGGTGTGTACGTGAAATCCCAACCCCATTCATTATTTTCGCTATTAAATTATTATTATAATGATAATTAATAATTTACTTTTAGTTAGTATATTTAGAAATAAAATTAGGAAATGATCGTACAGGAATGATGGAATCGGAGTTGAAAGAATTAAGTAGATTAACTGCTTAATGCTTAGTAAAAAACATTTTGCTGGGGGAATTCTACCCTTTGTGAACATCGACATATACTGCGCATGTATGTATAAAATCTCTAAATTTATCCATTATCGTATGGATGATCCATAGAGGATGCAAACATTGCATTCAAAAGTAGAAAGAAGTTATCAAGTGGAAGTGTAACACAATATAAACACGTGCTCATAAAAATTTGCATATAAATCTTATACAAATTTTATATGAATATCATATAATAAGAGATTTATTATATAATCTATTTTTTTTGAATATGATTCATATAACAGATCTTCCCTCTGAAATTTTAGAGTATATTATATGCAATGAGGTGATGACCATACGAGATTTCATTAATATTTCCTCCACATGTCATCATATGCATATTTTACTCGCAGAAAACAACAGATTCTGGCGATTACATTTTTGTAAAAGGTAATTTTTATTTTATTATTTTATTTTTCGTAAAGATTTTATGAATATATATATATGTATATATACAATATATATAAGTATATATAATATATAATAAATATAATAAACAATTACATATTATATATAAATGATATACATAATTATATAAATATATTATAATATTATATCATATATTATTATTATATTACATTATATGTAATATATAATTATGTTATATTAATTTATAATAATAAATAAATATTTAAATACATAAATATATAATAAATTAATATAAATATAAAAATAATAAATATACAATAATTATTATAAATATATAATATAATATGAAAATATATATTACAAATGTATAATTGTTAGATATTATATATTATATATATGTTATATACTATACGTTGTATATTACATAATAAATATATATAATATATAAATTATATATGTATATAACAAATTATACGTGATTATTTTACATTTCATTTAGTACAATCATACTTTTTTTTAATCACTATTGTTTATTTCACTTTTCATTCTTTTCTTGATATTTTTCTTTATTCAGTCGATTCCTTTATCTATGATTAAATAGACTTTTCATTCTTTCATTTGTTTATCTTACAATTTTAACCTATCTGAGATGTTGTAACCTTATAAGAGTAATATGTGGTAAAATCTATGACTTTTTGTTCCTAGCTTTTTTCAATATTTACTTATATGTTTCTTATTTTATCACGTCTAAATTCCGATATTTTCATTTTCTTATTCTTTCCATTTCCATTATTTCCATATAATGACTTTTTCATCTCATTTCCCATTTGGTTTTATCTTTGCCTCTTTCTTTACTCGTTTAAGAGTATATGTTTTCGTAGTTGCAAGTTGTTCCTAAGTTGTCCAAATTCTTTCATTTTTATAGGATTTTAATCAATTTAATTCTTCTAAAACTTTTTTTTCTGCAAAATTATTATTAATATTTTTCTAATACATCCGTCTTCTGCAACACCAGTTGCAAAGATATTATATTTTGTGTTTGCAGCTTGTTGTAGCATTTGCATTTTAATCTACGTATATCCTTTCTCATTAATACTTTCATTATTTAGCTTTTTGGTCTTTTTTCACTGACAATGCATCCCGCATCCCATGATTTCTTGTCCTATGACTTCCATGAATTTTATCAAGTTTTATGGTATTATTTCAATAGGGACAATTTTCATGGATATATCTCAATAGGGACAATTTTCAATCAATCTTCTGAATTCTTTTTAATATCTTCTTCCCTGTCTTCTTTGTACATAATTGTATATGCCTTTTATTCCATATCTTTACTACAATATTGCCTTGCTTCCCTCATTTCTTTTTTACTATCTGTTTTCATCTGCAATATTACTGTCATAATATTCATTTTTGTTCTTCCTCTGACTTTACACTTTACTGTCCTCATCGATATTCATGTGCAAGGATGTTGCACATAATCTGTGCAACATCTGTGCAAACTCTGTGCTTATACCTAACATTTATTATCGTCTATTTTCAAGGTATGTAAATTCGCTTTCTTCATCTTCCATTCTCTTTATTTAATATATTTTACACTCTATTCAATATTTGATCCTTTTACTTTCTTGCTTTTTGATCTCATAAGTTTCCTTCAACCGTTATCACCTCGAACTTATGACAGTGAGATCTCTATCAATTAACAAATTTTTTTCCTATTCTTGCCGAAACATTCCTTTGATATCATCTTTTCTATAAGTTTGTCACTGTACATTGTCATTATCTGTCTTACCTATAGTTTTTAATCTTCGTTTTTATCATATCTTTTTATATATCTTTTTACCTTCCTAAATTAATCGTTATCATATTAATCCTTCGATTCCTCTTTAATATCTATTATCGTTTCTTATATTATTATTTCTTCCTTCGCTCTGCTTCTAATGTTATTTCTTTTTTTTGCGCCTATCTTGCGCCTTGCGCATTTCTGCCTATGGTGTTTCATTCTTCTTTCGCATATACTTTCGCCTTCTTCTTGTGTTTCTAGTCCAATAAAATAACATGTTGCAACTTATTTACAGAATTGTTTAATTCTTGTTGTATAAGTTGTTATATAATTCTTGTTATATAGTCACATTCTTGTTTACGCATTATTTTCCTTCTTCAATTCTCATAGCGTTCTTCTTCGATTTAAAATTTCCAATTATGTTATTTTTATCTCCATGTCTATTCCGTGTATGCTGTTTTCTGCATTATCTAAGATTCTTCTATTTCTTGTTTCAAAGTGATTCAACTTGTAATCTTCTTTGTTGATGTCCGACTTTTCCAAAACTCATTGAATCTTTTCAATAAAACAGAAAAATTTTCTTCTTTTTTTATCCATTTTTATCTCCTGATATCCGTGCTCTATATGAATACATCTTAACATTTTTGTTAATCAATTGCAACTCATATTTCCATTTTTCTTTCTCGACTGATATATCTGCGGTGCTTTTTGATTTTTGTTCTCTTCTTCAGTCTACATCTTTTAGACAACTCTTGCCGTTACTTTTCTCTTCTCTTTCTTGCTGCGAAATTTTTTG